>CAUYRT010006119.1:0-28726 GCA_963574885.1 Lepilemur ruficaudatus | reverse complement strand
GTCTCTACTAAAAATAGAAAGAAATTAATTGACCAACTAAAAATATATAGAGAGAAAAAATTAGACGGGCATGGTGGCGCATGCCTGTAGTTCCAGCTACTTGGGAGGCTGAGGCAGAAGGATTGCTTTAGCCCAGGAGTTTGAGGTTGCTGTGAGCTAGGCTGACGCCATGGCACTCTAGCCCGGGCAATAGAGTGAGACTCTATCTCAAAAAAAAAAAAAAAAAGGACAAAGGATCTGAATAGGTCTTTCTCCAAGGAAGATATACAAATGGCCAATAAGCACATAAAAAGATGCTCAACATCATTAATCATCAGGAAAATTCAAATCAAAACCATAATGAGATACCATTTCACACTCACTAAAATGGCTAGAGTCAGAAAGTCAATAACAAGTGTTGGCAAATTTGTAGAGAAATTAGAACTCTCACACGCTGTTAGTGGGAATATAAAATGGTGCACGCATTTTGGAAAACAATCTGGTAGCTCCTCAAATGATTAAACATAGAGTTGCCATATGGCCCAGCAAATCTACTCTTACGCATATACCTAAAAGAAATAAAATATATTCCACATAAAAACTTAAACAAGAATGTTTATAGCAGCATTATTTATAATATCCAAAAGGCAGATATGACCCAAATGTCTGTCAGCAGACAAATGGATCAACAAAGGTGGTTGCCCATACATTGGAATATTATGTAGCTAGAAAAAGGAACGAAGTACTGATAGATGGATGAACCTTGAAAACATTATGCTAAACGAAAGAAGATATGTACAAAAGACCACATATTATATAATTCCATTAGATAAAATGTTCAGAACAGGGCAATCTATAAAGATAGAAACTATAATAGATTGGTGGTTGCTTCTGCCTGAGGGTGGGAAGATAGGGTGACAGAGGGCTGACAGCTAATGGGCACAGAGTTTCTTTTTTGAAGTGATGAAATGTTCTAAAATTGACTGAAATGATATTTGTACATCTCTGCAAATGTAATTTAAAAACTATTGAATTTTACACTTTAAATGGGTGAATTTTATGGTCTGTGAATTATATCTCAATAAAGCTGTTTAAAAAATGTAATGGGGCACTCACTCTCGGGTGCCAATCCTGCACTTCCACAAATCTGAGAACAAGAGCCTTCTTACATTCTGCACCCTGAGTTCTTCACCTTGCTTCACTGCAATCCTGTGTGTGTTCTGCATCCATCCCCTCTTATACAAAGATAACCACCCTTTTATTTGTTGTTCTTGTTGTACCCCCTTGCTTCAGAGGTTTTATGTAAGAGGGCTAAAAGTAGAAAGATACTTCCTTTCCTGATTCCCTTCCTCTCTCCTTTTTTTTAATACAGAGGTCACTAGAGTTTATGACAAGTATCTTTCTGAGCAACAAGAAAATACTTCTTTTCAGAGAAATCATGGAACAGAATGATAGATTTCCTCAAGATTTAAGGTCTTAAAATAGGAAGGTGATGAGAGAGAGAAGCCTTGAACTCTGCTTGGTGGTAACACTTCAAGGAATAGGCAAGATTTTGAAAGGGATTGCTAATGTGGTAAACCTAGATGGAGGCTTTGGGGTTCCTAGCCTCAATCAAGGTTCCTGGTGATTGCTTATGAATGGTACACAAGGAGAAAGCTGTCAGACTTCTGGCGTCAGTGACCACTATGGCCTTGGACAATGCAGAGGTTAGCAGAAACTTTGATGAACTAGAGCTGTAGAGTCTTCCTGTTTCTCCCAGTACCACATAAAGCCTGGGTGAGGAGGGAAACCTCTGATACTGATGAAAATTTAATTTCTTGCTTCCTCAACAGAATGACAGCTTGGAGTCTTTCAATTGGATTTTTAAAAATAATAAAGAAATGGATATTTCTTATACAGTTGAGGTTTTTCTTTTAAACTTTTTTATTTGGAAATAATTCTGAAGTTCAAAAATAAAAATGGTATAAAGAATACTCATGTATCCTTTACCCATATTCATCTACTGTTAACATTTCCCCTTCATTTTATCATTTGTTATTTATCTAGCTATATAGTTCATATGTTTGTACTTATAAATATGTATATAATAAATATTTGTATATACATATACATAGAATTTTTCTGAGCCATTTGAGGGTAAGTTATACATATATTATTTCAGTCAACGACAAACAGCATATTCAATGGTGGTCCTATAACATTATAATGGGGCTGAAATATTCCTATCACCTAGTGATGTTGTAGTCATCAGAACATGGTAGCTCAACGCATTGCTCATGTGTTTGTGGTGACACAGGTGTAAACAAACCTACTGCACAGTCATATAAAAGTATAGCACAATTATTATAGTACATAATACTTGATAATAATAAACAACTATGTTACTGGTTTATATATTTACTATACTTTTTTATTGTTATTTTAAACTGTAAAGCCAAGTCTGGTGGCTCATGTCTGTAAACTTAGCACTTTGGGAGGCTGAGGTGGGAGGATTGCTTGAGGCCAGTAGTTCAAGACCAGCCTGAGCAACATGGCAAGACCCCCATCTCTACAAAAAATTTTAAAAAATCAGCCAGGTATGGTGGTATGTGCCTATAGTCCTAGCTATTCAGGAGGCTGAGCCAGGAGAATCACTTGAGCCTAGGAGTTATACTCGTGCCACTGCACTCTAGCCTGGGTGACAGAGCATGAACTTCTCTCAAAAAAAAAAAGTGTACCTTCAACTTATAAAAAAAATCTTAACTGTAAAACAGCCTCAGACAGGTCCTTCAGGAGGTATTTCAGAAGAAAACATTGCTATCATAGGAAATGACAGCTCCATGCATGTTACTGCCCCTGGAGATCATCCAGTTGGACAAGATGCAGAGGTGGAAAACAGTGATACTGATGATCCCGATCCTGTGTAGGCCTAGGCTAAATTGTGTGTTTGTGTCTTAGTTTTCACTAATAACAAAAATGTTTAAAAAGTAAAAAATAACAGATTTTAAAAATAGAAAGAAGCTTATAAACTAAGGATACAAAAAAAAAAAAAAACTAAGGATACAAAAAAAGAAAATATTTTTGTACAGCCATACAATATGTTGGTGTTTTAAGCTAAGTGTTATTACAAAAGGAGTCAAAAAGTCTTTAAAAATTAAAAAGTTTAAAGTAAAAATATTGCAATAAGCTAAGGTTAATTTAGTATTGAAAAAGAAAAAATATTTTATAAATATAATATAACCTAAGGGTATTTATAAAATCTACGGAAGTGTTCAGTAATGTCCTAGGTCCTCACATTCATTCACCCTTCACTTAGTGACTCACCCAGAGTCCTAAAAGCTACAAGCATGTCCTACAAGCTCCATTCATGGTAAGTGCCCAATACAGGTATACCATTTTTTAACCATTTATGCCATATTTTTAGTGTACCTTTTCTATATTTAGATACACAAATATTCACCATTGTGTTCCAATGGCCTACAATATTCAGTACAGTAACATGCTGTACAGGTTTGTAGCCTAAGTCTGGGTCTCCCTTGGTTACTCTTCATGTTTAAGCAATAAGCCTAATCAACTGAGCAAGATTTCTGGTAACAAGTTAATGTCCGTTATGATCTTGCTGATAAAAGTGAAGGTTAATTAGCTCCTTTTTTCCATCTCTTGAAAGTTCTGTTGATTTGGTAATGTTTTTCAGAACTGAATTAAGAATTGTCTTATAAAGACTACTTATCAAATTTAAATATAAATCATCATTGGATATTGTTATTAACAAAATGTAGATTCTGATCTGGTAGAACTGGGGTGGGGTCTGAAATTTTGTATTTCCCCCAGAGAACGTCAACATAGTGGTGCTCCTATCACACTTTGAGGTGCAAGATTATGGTCACATATGTCATAGTCAATAAATATTTTAAATATGCAGGTACCCAGGTCTCATCCCAATGTACTGATTCAGAATCTCTGGGGGCAGTGTCCCGGAATACACATTTTAAACAAACTCCTAGAGAAATTTGAGAATCACTGATCTATGGGTTTGAAATGCCTTCCACCTTTTTCTCAACTTGTTTATTTTCTGTTCCTTAAAGGCCAGTGCCGGTCCCTCCTTGTGCTTGATGCTTTTATTGACCATCTCAGACTTAAATAAACAATTCTTTGCAGCAAGCATTTGATATTTATCATGGGCTATCTTTTCTTGCATATATCCTGTCTCCTCAAACCGATTCTATTTCTTGAAAGGAACAATTGTTAACGTATACATTCCTGTAGCCTCAGCTTCTAGCATAATGCTTATCATAGAGTAATTGTTTAATTAATATTTGTCATGGACAATGGTAATGACGGTAGAAGATGAATTTCTCTCCAAGACACATGGTTGTTTCCCAAGACCTGTGTGATTAAAAGAATTTGCTGACTTCACAAAAGAAACACTCAGTTGCTTAGGAAAAACTGCAACTCCCAACTATGGCATGTATTTCAGGAATTGGCACCACAATCCTTTTGTACTTTGGTAGTTTGTATTTTATTATAGTAACTGGCACTTTAAAGGAAAGGAAGTAATACTTTGAATTGATTATGTCTTTTATCTGTGAACCTCAAAGCAGTCTAAAGCCAGTTATTAAATTAGCATACAGCCATGGTGTAAATATTATGATACTCTCCTTACAAAAAAGCTGACTAGGGAAAGAGTGGGGAGATACTTAGCCAAAGTCATAGCAACTGTAAGAAGGCAAAACCAAGAAACTCAGGAGCAGCTGGGTAGCTGACAGGTAAGCACTTCTCAGCATTGACCACCTCAAGTTATGTCACTAGAAAGGTGAGCATTGCATAGAAGAGAGGTGGCTAAGAAGAAACTGAAGATTATTTCAATTTGAGCGAACTAATTTCTTCCTTCTCTGTATTCCCACTGCCATCGCTCTTTTTATCTTGTGCCGCTTGTACGTTTTTGTGTTAAGGTTAAATAACGACCCATTTTCCCTTAACAACTTGTCTATTTTCTGGTCATCTTGTTCTCTCTACCTCTTAGTCCACTGTAGCAGCAGAGCTAAATTAACTGCCAACTGAGGACATCTGAAACGGGATTGGAACCCATGAACTTGGCCTCCTAAAAAGTCGGTGCAGCTCTCACAGTTTCCTCTTTGTGTGTAGAATAGGAAAGGATTACGCCCACGTACCTCACTGGCTGGCTGAAGAGACAGGACGCGATTCGTGAACTCTAAAGCACTAAAATGAATACCAGTTGCTCCTTTACTATGTCTGTCATTCTTTAATTTAACGCCAGGGCCACACAGCACAATTAATAAGGCTGTAGGGAACAGCCTTGAGGTAGATCTTTTTCCTTTGAGGAAAGGGAGAGCGCGGGGCTCCTGGGAGTCGTAGTTTTTGCGGCCGTCTCCGCTGATGGCAGGGAAAGATAAAAACTACAATCCCCGTGAGGCCGTGCGCGGGTTGCTCGCACCCCGCCTCCCCATCAAGGCGCGAGTCCCTAGACGAAGCTGGGAGTCTGAGCGGGAGCTGGGGACCCTCTGAGCGAGCACGGAGTCAGTTTGCTCGTGGTAGCCGTGAGGGCAGATCGGAAAAAGGACACGCTAGGGAGTGTGTGGTGATGGTAACAAGGAAAATTAAAAAAACAAACACGCACCATTGCCTCAACACCCACGCGACTGTAAAGTTGCGCTGCTGAGGAGGCGTGCGGAGCGCGCTCCCGGGCTCGCGCCTCTGTGCCTCGGGGACTTCAATCAGCGGAGGCGGGAAGGGGCGGGGCCGCCGGCCAGGGGGCGGGGCCTCAGGCGGTGAGGGCGGCGGCGGCTGGGGCCAAGACCCAGACATCTGGGACTGTTGTTGTGCTGTCGCGGCGCGACCGCCTCAGTCAGCTCTTTCAAAGACCCAGACCTGGTCCGCTGGGGAGCTGGCGGCCATATCCCCCCCTTGCTCCCGCTTCCCTAAAGCTGCGGCAGGAGCTGGCGCAAACACCCTGCGGTTGGTCTCTGATGCCCTTCAGTGAGGAGGGGACGTCTGGACCCTGGTGAACGCGCCTCAGACCCCACGAACTCGGTGTTTTCGCCGGACCCCCGGCCTGCACACCCCAGTCTGCCTGCCATGGCTGAAAACGCAGAGGGGGACCTGAACTCCAACCTGCTCCACACCGCCTACCACACCGGGGACCCTCAGCTAGACACGGCCATCGGGCAGTGGCTCCGCTGGGATAAGGTGGGTACCCGGTCAGCCCGGCATCCGCCTCCTCCTGCCGCACACCCTCCCACATACAGTCCGCTCTTTCCTGTCCCCACCCAGGGCCTCGCAGGCTTCAGAGGAGATGGCTCGGGCAGTGGGGCGGGGGCCAGTGGAGCTGGGCGTTGCCACCCACCTAAGCCTGGGCTGCCTCCTTCGGACGTCTAAACCGGGCAGAGAGACATCTGCATCGCTTCCTTTTGCAGCGCGCTGAATTGCAACCTCCCTTCCACCCCCCTCACCCCTTCCCCTTCAAGTGCATGTCATCTCTTTTTCTCAAAAAAAAAAAAAAAAGTAATCATCATCATCATCATGATCGTAAGTTATACCCTTCACAGAGCTATTTCCTTTCCCCTTTCTCCCTTGACTTCCTTCTCTGCAAACCTGAAAGTGATTTCTGGCACCTTTCTTGGACGTTTGTAACCGCTATCCGGATGTGTTTCCACCTTCTGTCGATAGGTAGTCTCTGGTCTTTTATCACTCCCTGGTATTGTCTAGTATCACCTTTTGCACTTGAGAAAGGCAAAGATTTTTCTTACTTCTTAAATTCTTTCCCTTGCTGGCAGCTATTTTCTGGAAATATCCTAGTCAAAGAATCGTGTTTTCTAGGTTTCGTGTGATACTCCTGATACAGAATTGTTTTTGCCTTAACCGTTCATCCTCTCCACTTTCCTCCCCACCAAGTTGTTGTGGTGATTAAGTCTCCTGCAGGCATAAGGGATGGATTTGTGACAGCCAGAATGAAAATGCAGCTACTATCGTCCTTTAAAAGAGGGCCCTGGTGGCTCCAACAGAGGAAGATAATCCAAGCTTTTGCCTTGTCAACTGCATAAAATACATTTGTTGAAATAGTGAAGGCAGCACATTTTAAATGGAATTGATACTGAATTAAAGAATTTGTATGGTAGTACGTGAAATCATGTTGTACAAATGAATTTCCTAAAGGGTTAGATTTATGGAAAAGTTTTATTTTTACCTTGGTCAGTTGTTCATTTAGCAAAAAAATACTGAGCACGAGATGATATTCTAAGTCCTCTAAAGCCCAGGAAAGACTAGTGGTGAGGAAAATAGAAAGGGTTCCTGCCCTCAACAAGTCTTTAATTTTAGCAGATAAAGACGACCAACAAATAAGCAATTATAATGAGGTATTTGTGTTACTTGGTCATATGCATCTTGGACGTTAAAATTTTTCCTTTAGAGTCTAAACAGTGCTTCTCAAACCTTAAAGTGCTTACAGCTTACCTGGGGATATTCAAATACAGATTCTAATTCAGGAGGCCTGTGCTGGAGCAGGAGGTTGTGCCTCAGAATGATCTTCCAGGTGATACAAATGCTACTGGTTTGTGGACCACTCTTGAAGTGGCAAGACTCTTTGTTCTCTTTAGATGCCAGTTTTAACTATACTTTTCCTAATGAGTTTCCTGACTGATTTCTAAAAAATTCGTTGAATGAATTAATATTTATTAATTGTCCATGCTATGCCTGTATATTGTTGGGATATACTGAAATATAAAAAAAACTATAAAATGCTATAAAAAGATAA
This sequence comes from Lepilemur ruficaudatus, assembly GCA_963574885.1. Classification (NCBI taxonomy): domain Eukaryota; kingdom Metazoa; phylum Chordata; class Mammalia; order Primates; family Lepilemuridae; genus Lepilemur; species Lepilemur ruficaudatus. The sequence goes on along the minus strand of CAUYRT010006119.1, from coordinate 20,997 downwards.
TGCTAGAGTAGTTTTGGTGGCAATTAAATGGTTAATAGGCAGTCATTTCTTATTTCAAAAGTAGGAGTAAACTGGACTGGAATGGTCAAGGAAGACTTCATGAGAAGATGGGATACATATAAAAAGAATGAGGAGAAATTTCCTTGAAAATGGAAGATAAATTCTTAATTTATATTTAAAGTGCCCCTACATACAAGGCACTGACTGAAAACCTGTGGGATATAGAAAGATGAGATAGATATGGATCATATCTTCAAAGAACATAGAAGGGAAGATAAAACACAAATATAATATAGAGAGCAAGTAATAAATACCCTTCACAGAGGAATAGATTTAAGTAATTTTATTATTAAAAAGTAATTTCTTCATTGATCCTCTCTTAATGGAAAGGAGAAACAAAAATACCTTTTAATTGGGAAACAAAGGTGTATCTACAATAGATTGATAACCGTACGTAAGCCAGGGTATGTCCCATGGCACGGAAATTTAGAGTGCAGAAATGTAAAATAATAGTTCAGACTGGTAGCTTTTGACATAGAGAAACTGAATTTAACATCTGATTAATACCTATTTAGTTAAAAAAGGAACCTACCAAGTGCTGCCAATTCTTCATGACTCTCACGAGGCATATATTGTTGAGTCTCTGATACCCTTATATAAGTTACAAATTGATCTGAGGGTAATTTGCTACTTGTTTTGGTCCCCAAGATTACTAATTTTATTCGGGGTGGGTTGGTATAGTTTAAAAAACATTTATGAAAAAAAAAGTTATTTGTGTTGAACTTTCAGAATTAGTTAAAAACTAATGAAGAGGAGGACTATGACAAACAGAGATAGAAACTTCAATGCGTGTACTAAGAACATTTGTTTCTGCTGTAGCTTAGGGTACATAGAAATTTTGGGGAAGGTATGTAAAGACCAGGTCATAGAAGGGCTTTTGTTTATCTTTAGTGGCCTTGAATAAATGTGTGTACAAATGTTAAAAAAGAAAAAAAAATAGTGCAATCAGAGGGGATTCATTGGGGCAGTCTAGGGTATCCCATGTAGTTTCCATGGAGTGGCTTTCTGTTGGTAAATTTATCAGTCCAGGATCTGACCTTCCAATTCCTAGGCCTTCAAACTAATTTGTTAGCCTGCCTCCTGTCAGGATGGACTCACTTTGCTCCAGGTCACAGAAACAGATGTCTGAATTCAGAATGCTATTTTATTCACTTACGGCACAGATGTAATAGCTAAGTGAATGCGTTTCTAGTTAGGGAATTTTCTAGATGCACAATAAGAGAAGTCAAAGAATCAGAAGATTTTTGGTGATCATGAAATCAAATCACAGGGCTGTATGTCAGATATATGACATAAACATTTAACAACATCAGCCTGTAACAAGTGAATACACCCATCCTACCATTAGAACGCAAGAAGGTGTTTCTCGTCTAGGCAGTGCACAGATGACTCCACTATCAGTGCTCTTTCTTGCTATGTTCTAGTGCTGACTAAGGCTCCCACCTCCTTCCTAGTTCTTTCTTTCAGTGCTTTCATACATTCTGTCAGATTACAGAGAAGTGATGCTGGCCTGGAAGGTAGATTCTCTTTAACTTGAGAACTGTGTTCTGTTTCTGATCCACTGTGGCTTTTCTTTTTGAAAGCAGTCTTATATCCAAGATATTAAGCACTGGCAAAGTTTGGGTGGGTAAGTAGGGGGTGAGGGTGGGACTGGGACACAGGGCAGAGCTGCTCAGCCAGCTATAGCAGGAACCACAAAGGTGTTGAACTTTCTATATATGAACAACAATGTGAAGGCAGGAATTGGCCGTGGCATTTTAAGAAAGAGTTAAGTAGAACAAACTGGTCTCAGACTGAAGGTCTGTGTTACAGAGAAAGAGTAGAATGTAAGGTTAAAGATAATTTAGGTTTATAAAAAGCCTTGAAAATGGAAATAAAAAATTTCAATTCAAGCCAGTGATTTTCAAACATCTAACAGTAGAAGTTTTCCCAAGTGAGATATATAGCCCTGATAGAAAAGGTGGTGAACAAATTCCCTTTTAAATTATCATTGTGTGATGGAAAATACACCCATGAAGCACCTTTACAAAGGTAGCCTACTTTAGTTTGATTGTGTAGAGACTCAAAGAAGTTGTGGATATTATCTAGTTGTAGAGCCTGGACTACAGCTTGAATCTGCCACCTAGTTCAAATCCAGTTTTTATGATACTAGTTTATATCACATTTTTTGTTCACATTTTTCTAATACTTAATTTGGCATTTGATCTGTCAAGAGTACAGTGTACATAAGGCTTTATTAATTCAGGGACATGTTAGTACTTATTCCTTCAGTTTATTTGTATAATATTTCAAGCTTTGTAAAGTAATATCTCGTTTGATAGTCACAGCAGCAGTGTGTTAGGCAGGTAGTAGTTAGCCCCATTTTCATAAGTGAAGAAACTTAGGCTCAGAAAAGGAAAGTGACTTGCCCAAGAGTACATGGCTTTCAAGTGGTAGAATTGAAACTCATACCTAGGTCGTTCTGACTTTTATCAGTGTAGTAGACTCCACAAACCAAATCTTTAAAAATGTAGTCACATTATAAACAAAGTTTCAAGGACCTCATTAAAACCATTTTATTGGCTTTTGTAAAGCTCAGGTAGGGTATAATATTCTGCAGAATAAATTGTCATGGATTTCTTTTTTTTTAAAGAGCTAAATTTTCTGCTCAACAATTGCTTTGGTCTCCTTGACAACCATATTCTCCCTCTGTCCAAGAAATTTAGTACATATGAGTGTTTGAATTTTCTTTCTTTTTTTAGAATTAAAATCATTTTTGCTTTTCAAATTTCCTACATTTTTTTCTTCTGTTTCCATTATTTTATTTTCAATTTGCTTTTATTTACTTTGAAGAAATACATGCTTATGATCTTTAAAAGATAGTACAAAAGTGACTGTAATGGAAAGCAGTGTTCCTAATTGCCTCTTCTTCAGTTTGCTCCTTCGAGGCCATTTTTTAAACAGTTTTTAGTTATTTTTGTGGTTACTATGAAAAGACTAATATGTTGGTACCAATATTTCTTGATTTGTTGTAAAGCATTAGATATTATCTGTAAAATATATACCTGTGCTGTGAAAAATGGGAACTCATACGATTCCCTATGCCTCCTAAAATTTTTTTTTTTAGAGACAGGGTCTCACTCTGTCATCCAGGCTGGGGTGCAGTGGCACAATCATAGATAGCTCACTGCAGTTTGGAACTCCTGGGCTCAAGGCCTCCTCCCAGCTCAGCCTTCAGAGTAGCTGGGACTACAGGCATGTGCCACCACACCCAGCCCCTCCTAAATTTTGATAGTTATGGTATTAGTTTTAATTATTCTTTCAAAAGTTTAAATATAATTAGTGCTAGCAAAGTCTATATGACAATAAGCCCAACTTACAAACACAGAGCTCCCAACTGGCCATTCTACTTAAGGGGAGACTGGCAGAAAACATACTTTATACACAAAATTGGAGAAAACCCATACCAGCTTCCCAGAAAAATCTATGGACTAAGGATCAAGCTATATGAGCAAAATAAGCTGCATGAAAATTGTAAAAGCAATGTTCCCAGAAGAAAAAATAAAAGCAGATAAATCAGGGAGCATAAGAACTTAAAATTTTCTAATTAAATTAGACAATTACTTCATCAAATAAGGAAAGATGCTGTAAAAGAACAGGAAACAAGAATGAGCTCTTGGAAATTAAGGAAGAAACATGATTATGCCCCAGCCCTGCCAAATGTAATAGAAAATATAAAAGTTAAAGTTGTGGAAACATATAGCAAAAGGAAATATGAGGGAAGTTGACATGGAGTAACTACCCCAGGTGTCCAATGTAAAGAAATCCTGGATGACAGCAGTGTACTAGATCCACATTAGGTGTCAAGAAATATGTCTTGAAAGAGAATTCAACATCTATGCCATAAATAGTAAAAAGCTGGAAGATGTCAGTAATGTGGTGAATATAGTATGTTATTTCTGTCAACAGCATCATCAAAAAAAGAAAAGCAATTACCCATGGAAGGATGGAAAGAAGGAGGGAGGGAAGGAGGGAGAAAGTAAGAAAGGGAGGGAGGGAGGCAATGAAGGATACAAATAAGGAAAGAAGAACAAACCTGAATAAGTTATGGTCCAAAAATGAAGCAAACTAAAATGGGGCATGATTTTGAACAATTAATTGATGTAGCTTAAGAAGAAAAAAATCCATTTGGTCTCGACACCTTCAGGTGACACAGGTGTACCTGGAGAGAAAGAAATTTAATCTGTAGAACCCAGTACTGGGATCTACAGTGAAGAATATTTAGATCGTCTTAACTTAGTGCTTACATTATTTTCAACTTTGAGAATCAGAGGACAAAACACAAGATTTAATTTTTTTATTGTAAAAAATACGTAACATAAAAGCTACCATCCTGACCATTTTTAAGTGTACAGTTCATTAGTGTTTCTAAGTTCATTTACATTGTCATGCAACAGATCTCCAGAACTTTCTCATCTTGCTAAACTGAAACTCCATAGCCATTAAACAATACCCCATTTCCTCCTCCTCCCAGCCCCGGACAACCAGCATTCTACTTTCTGTTTCTATGAATTTGACTACTCTGGGTAGGTACGTCATGTAAGTGGAATCACACAGTATTTGTCTTTTTGTGACTGGCTTATTTCACTCAGCATAATGTCCTCATGGTTCATCCACGCTGTAGACAAGATTTAATTTTGATTATAGAACAAAATGTAGATATTATCAACATATTTTGGGTTTTGGCTTATGCTTTGTTTCATGCTACTTTTTGTCTTTCAGGAATTTGTTGAAATTGCATCTACTCCTCAGGACCCACTGACCCCTTGCTGTAGTTCTTTTTACATTGTGGGTTTAGTCCTTTTATTCTTTAACTGTCATATGATTAATAGTAAGTTCTCAGGAGGAAGAGGAGATAAGTGTTTAAGTCCTTCATCCTGAACTAAAACTCTCTTATTATTTTTTCAAATTAACAAAAATGTACTTGAAAGTGGAAACAGCTAAGATGTAAGTGAATGAATAACAAACTGTGGTATATCCATACAGTGGAATATTATTCAGTGATTAAAAGAAATGAACTGGCAAGCCACAAAAAGAAATGAGCTAATGAAACCATGAAAAAACATGGAGAAACTTTAAATGCAGATTGCTTACTGAAAGAAGCCAGTGTGAAAAAGCTACATAATGTATGATTCCAGTTATACCTCAGTCTGGAAAAGGCAAAACTGTAGAGACAGTAAAAAGATCAGTGGTTACCAGAGGATAGGGTAAAGGGATGAATAGGAGCACAAAGGATTTTGGGGGCAGTGAAGCTATTCTGTATGATACATAAATGATGGATACATGTCATTATACATTCATCAAAATCCATTGAATTTTACAACATAAGGAGTGAACCCTAGGCCAGGTGTGGTGGCTCATGCCTGTAATCCTAGCACTCTGGGAGGCCTGAGGCGGGAGGATCCCTGAAGGTCAGGAGTTTGAAACCAGCCTGAGCAAGAGCGAGACCCCGTCTCTACTAAAAATAGAAAAAAATTAATTGGCCAACTAAAAATATATAGAAAAAATTAGCCGGGCACGGCGGCTCATGCCTGTAGTCCCAGCTACTCGGGAGGCTGAGGCAGGAGGATTGCTTGAGCCCAGGAGTTTGAGATTGCTATGAGCTAGGCTGACGCCACAGCACTCTAACCCGGGCAATACAGTGAGACTCTGTCTCAAAAAAAAAAGTGAACTCTCATGTAAACTAAGGACTTTAGTTTTAGTTCATACTATATCAATATTGGATCAATATAACACAATAATACAATAATACAAGATGTTAATAGGGGAAACTGTAAAAGGAGGATACATGAGAACTTCTTGTACTATCTGCTCAATTTTCTGTAAACCTACAACGTTCTAAAAAATTGTTGATTATTGGGGGTAGTGGGAGGGACTTAATAAAATTGTCTATTATTTTTAAATATATATAATTAAAAGGGAAGAGATTCATATTTTTTCATACCTTTTTTGAAAATGGTCATGTATGCAATGACTCATATAGACAATTTTCAAAATAGGTAGACTGGCTACTTCTACTTGTTATTTGGAGGCCTTCCTTGCCCTATTTTTTGGTTTATAAAAGATTTTTGTTTAATTCCTTCAAGTTTTCCACAGACCATTAGAATGCCCATTCAAATATATCTTTGATCTAGAATTATTTTCCCTCTCTCTTCCTCTCCTCTTATTTAAAAAATCAGAATATGGAGAATCTAATAAAAAGGAAATTATCATTATTTGGTTCTTCCAGATTTTACTCATGAGATACATTGAATAGCAAAAGAATGTAAATATTATATATATTTCATTAGCTCAGATTTTAATGGTACCTCCCTAGATAATGTAAATTAGATTTTATTCATCTGTCCTTTTGGAGAGACAGCATGACTGGTTTATTTCATTATTTTTACCTAATTCATGTTTGTTTGGTTTTTTCAGAAATGTTTTCCCCAAAAATGTTGATTCGTAATTTAGTGCAGATTTTACTGAGTATCTTTTCATTAGTCAGTTGCTCTCTGCATTACTGCTAATTAGTACTGAGGCTGCTGCCCTCTGGTGTTGGGAGTTAATGGAGACAATGATTTATGCTGGTGGAGAAGAATAGGCAGACATTGACCAGGATAGTGCCGCTGATCCTGTGTAGGATTTTTTACACCAAATAATTTAAGAGCAATGCCTCTTATTAAAGAAAACCATGGAAATTGTCATATTTGATGCCTTAAAGAATATGAAGAATATAATAATGTAAATGAAAAATACTATTTCTCTCAGATTCAAAAGCATTTTAGCTTTTAGCTAATCAGAACCTACCTTGTTAGAAAATCTCTTTAAGCAGTGGTTGTATTTTGTGCTGCTGCTTCAGAATTTTTTCATGTCATTTTATGTTTGAAATATTTCATTATTTATGCTAGTGAAAATTAGAAAAAACCTAAATGCTCACTAATAGAGGAATGGTTAAATAAATTGGAACACTGTACAGTAAAAGAATAGCATAAATCTATATGTATTAAAAGGACCTCCAAGATATGTAGATATAGACATATAGATAGGTATATAGGCTTATATTTTTAAAATTTTTATTTTATTGTTGTAAGAACACTTAACATGAGCTTTACCCTCTTAACAAGTTTTCAAGTGTGTAATACGGTATTGTTAATGATAGGCACAATGTTGTACAGCAGATCTCTAGAATTTATTTATCTTGTTTAAGTGCAACTTTCTGCCCATTGATTAGCAACTCCCCATTTCTCCCTACCTCTTCCCAGCCCCTGGCAACCACCATTCCACTCTTTAATTCTATGAAATTTGACTATTTTAGATACCTTATATACATGGAATCATGTGGTATTTATTCCTCCACAGCAAGATACAAGTGAAATAAGCAAGTTATAGAGCATGGTGTACAATTTGATGCCATATATATAAAAGAAAAAGAGTTAAAACTACATTTTATATGTAGTATTAGTATACATTTAGTATTAGTAGTATAGATGTGTAGGTATAGGTCTGGGAGAATACATTACGAACAGTAAGTGGTGCCCTAAAGGAAGTATCTGGAAATAAGTTTTAATTTTGGAACACTAACTTTTCAGAGTCTATTTAGAGTTAATATAGTATCAGTTCTTGTAAATTCTAGTAACAGTGTGGGTCCATTTTACCAACCTCCATTCTTTATCATTTGTATCACATCTATAAATACAATAATAGAATTTTTGCTTTAATCAGTCCTATGTGTTTTAAGTAAATTAAGAAGAAAAAATAGTCTTTTTATATTTATCCAGATACCTCCTACTATCTCCAATGCTCTTCTTACTTTCCTAAAAATTCCAATTTTCAAATGGTATTCCCTTCAATCTGAAGAATTTCCGTTAGCGTTTATTGTAATGCAAGTCTGCTGGCAATGAATTTCCTTTCTTTTCTTTATATATATGTTAGATCTCTTGATATATAAGTCTCTGAGGCCCTACTAAATTTATTTTTAATCATTTTCCCTCTGTGCTTTATATTGGATAAATTCTGTTGATCCGTCTTGTAGTTCATGGACCCTTTCCTCTTTCATCCCCATTCTGCTATTAAGACCATCAGTGAGTTTTTAATTTCAGATATTATATTTTCCAGTTCTAAAATTTCCAATTGGATCTTTTTTTTTTTTTTTTTTTGAGACAGAGTCTCACTGTGTTGCCCGGGCTGGAGTGCCATGGCGTCAGCCTAGCTCACAGCAACCTCACACTCCTGGGCTAAAGCGATCCTTCTGCCTCAGCCTCCCCAGTAGCTGGGACTACAGGCATGCACCACCATGCCTGGCTAATTTTTTTTTTTATACATTTTTTTTTAATTGGCCGATTAACTTATTTCTATTTTTAGTTGAGACGGGGTCTTGCTCTTGGTCAGGCTGGTTTCGAACTCCTGATCTTGAGCTATCCGCCCGCCTCAGCCTCCCAGAGTGCTAGGATTACAGGCGTGAGCCACCGCGCCCGGCCTCCAATTGGATCTTGTTTATAGTTTCTATTTTTCTTCTGAGATGTTTCATCTTTTCTTTCATATGCAAGCATATTTTCCTTTAAGTTGCTGAGCATAGATAATAGCTGCATTAAAATCATCATCTGCTACTGCTAGCATCTAGATTATCTTGGTGTTGGTCCTGACTGATTCTTTGCTCTTGAGAATGGGTCACATTTTTCTGGTTCTTCATTTGTCTGGTAATTATGGATTTTATTGTGGACATTGTAAATAGTATATTGTCGAGACTTTGGAGTCGGTTTTTTTCTGAGGAGAGTGTTTGCTTTTTGTTGGTTTCTTTTAAAAAGGTAATTAACTTGGTTGGACTCAAATTGCAGATTCTGTCTTTTAGGAGGCTGCTTAAGTCTCAATTTGTTGTTTTATCTTAGCTGGAGCCTGTCCTATACATATGTAGAGGAGGGATTGGCCAGAGATTTGGGTAGAGTTTACACACAGAATATGGGGTAGGTTCTCCTTCTCTGTTTCCTTTCTGGGCATATCCTCCACTGGCTGTGGTTGCCCTGAACTATGTGCTCTGTTTCTTCAGGCCATAAGGGCTGTGGAATTTTCACTGGTGTTTTAGCCACTGTTCATGGCCCTGGCAACTACCTGCCTTCAAATTAAAAGCCACAAAAATGGGAACCTTACCCGGTGCTGGTTCTGTCTCCCAAGTATTAACTCCCTTCTAGAGTCTATCCTCCTTTTGTTTACTCTCTGTTACTTTCAGGTCTTTGTGGGTTTTGATTTTGTTTTTTTTTGTATTTTGTCTAGAGTTTCTAGTTGTTATCTGTGGGAAGGTCGGATATGATTGTAGTTTATTTGGCCATACAGAAAGTAAATGGTATGTGATATTTTTTATGTATTTAAAATCTTTTTCTATTTGTTAATATACAGAAATGCAATTAAATTTTGTATATTGACCTTATATCCAGCAGTCCTACTATATTCTAACATTAATTCTAAGAATTATTTACGATTTTGGATTTTTTTAATGTGCCAAATCGTTTGATCTGAAAAATATGAGTTTTGTTTCTTTTCTTTTCAAAGTCTTTTTTTTCAAAAATTATGTTTTTTAAAAGGTGAAAGATTCATATGATCTGAAGAGAAACCAGAGTATTAGAATTATGTTTTTTAATTTATGATTTTGTAACTATGTCTTTGGTTGTGTCACTGTTGTACTTTTTGTACTTTTCTTGTTTTATAGCTTTGGCTATGACTATAGATTTTTCTTTTTTTCTTTTATTATCTTTTTTTAAATATAGCCACCCATTGTCAGAATCAGGAAGTTCCTTTCTATCTCTTGTATTCTAAGAGTTAAATAAATATATATATATTTAATTTAGAGAGATTCTTGTGCAAGCGATTTATAAAAGGAGTGCTGTCAGGAGAAACCTATAAGGGAATGAGGGAATCAGGATAGGGAAAGGAAAGGACTAAGCAAGGATGTGATTTTAGGTGAATTTTAATCTCAATCTGATTCTGTGGTGCCCTGGAGTGTTAATTATACATTAGAGTTATACTCCTGTACCAGACAGTCATTGGCAGTAGGCTACAGGAGGAAAAGCATATATAACCCTCTGCACAAGGAGGCTCCAATCATCCCAGGGCAGTTCTCAAGAGAAGGTTGCATGTGTGAACTCATAGCAGTAATAGAACAAGTGGAGACAGTTATAGTCAACTATTATATAGTAAAAAGGATCTCTGCTGGATCTTAGCATACACACACTGAATTTATATATATTCCTTGTTTGGTAAGATTTTATCACATATAATGAATGTTTAACTTTATCAAGTACTTTGCCTACATCTATTGAGATTGTCATATGATTTTTCTTTTTTAGCCTGTTAATGTTGTAGATAACCTTGGTTGATTATTCTGGTATGAATCTTTTTTTTTTTTTTTTTGAGACAGTCTCACTCTATCGCCCGGGCTAGAGTGCCATGTCGTCAGCCTAGCTCACAGCAACCTCAAACTCCTGGTCTCAAGTGATACTCCTGCCTCAGTATCCCAAGTAGCTGGGACTACAGGCTCCACCACTACACCTGGCTAATTTTTTCTATTTTTAGTAGAGATGGGGGTCTCACTCTTGCTTAGGCTGGTGGTCTCGAACTCCTGACCTCAAGGGATCCTCCCACCTCAGCCTCCCAGAGTGCTAGGATAATAGGCATGAGCCACCGCACACCTGGCCTATTTTGGTATAAATCTAACTTTATCATGATGTATTATTCTTTTTATATATTGCTGGGTTTGGTTTGATAATGTTTAGGATTTTTGCACCTGTGGTTATTAGTAAGCTTGGACTACGATTTTTCTTTGTAATTATATCTTTGGTGGTACATCAAGCTAGGCACGTAAAAAGGGTTGATGAGTGTACCCTCTTTTTATCTTCTCTGGAAGAGTTTGTATAAAATTTGAATTATTTCTTCCTTTAATATAGTTTGGAATTTGCCATTAAAGTCAACTGGAACTAGAGCCTTTGCAGGAAAGTTTTATGATTCTATTTCTTTCATGTTTGTCATTCTCATCAGGTTTAATATTTTTTCTTGAGCGATATTATTCATTTTGTTTAAGTTTTCAAATTTGTTGATACAAAATTATTGCTAATATCCTTTTATCTTTTAATATCTGTGGAATCTGTAGTGTTACCCATTTTTCTTTCATTACTTTATTGTACTTTCTTTTTTGTAATCAAAGAATCAAATTTTGGCTTTGTAAATACTTTCTGTTGGTTTTTATTTTCTACTTTATTAATTACTGCTATTTGCTTCTAGTATTTGGGTTTTTTGTTGATTTTCAAATTTTATTGCTCATTTCATTCTTAAAATGAATGTTTGTTATTGTTAAGCCTTTTCTAATATATGCACTATTCCCCCTTAAATGCTACTTTAGCTGTACCCAGGAAATTTTTGTATGTAGTATCTTCATTATCATTTGGTTCAAAATATTTTCTAATTGCCATTATTTCTTCTTTGACTGTTGTGTTATTTGGATGTTAATTAATACTTTTACCTAACTTACAAATAATATTAATACAAGGATTTTAAAATACTAAGTACATTTACTTTTTCTGATTTATATGCTATTCTTATGTTTTTTAATTCTATATTTTTAGAACCCTACCATATATTCATTTTATAGTCAGTATTTATATAGAATAATCTATATATTCTTTGTTCTTCATTTCTTTTTTTTGGGGGGGGGACAGAGTCTCACTGTGTTGCTCTGGCTAGAGTGCCATGGCATCAGCCTAGCTCACAGCAACAGTTTAATCCTACTTAGAAATTATTGAACTTCTTAAATTTTTGAATTAATACCTTTCATCAAGTTTGAAAAGTTCTTAACCATTATCCTTGAATATTATTTCTGCTGTTTATCGTTCCTTCTAGGAATCTTCTTAAAGGTATACTATACCTTCACATTGCATCTTCTGTGTCTCTCCTCCTCTGTATTTTCTATCATTTCTCTTTCCATGCTATACTCTTGTGTATTTCCTTCTTGCCTGTCTTTCAGTTCACTAATACACCTTTCAGCTGTGTCGAATATGCTGTATAATTTATGCGTTGAGCTTTTAATTTCAGTTTCTGCATATCTTATTTATATAAGTTCTGTTTGAATTTTTAAAAATTATTTAGATGAACTGTATAATCTATAGTTGCTTGCAGATTCAAGCTTTTTATTTATTTATTTATTTCATTAAGCATACTCAACATAGTTGTTTCATGGCCTGCATCTAATATTTTTCATATCTTGAAGTTTTTGCAGGCCTCTAGTTTCTACTAGTTCTCACACAATACCTACTTTCAATGTGTATCTAGTTATTTTAGATTGTGTGTGCTGGATGTTATCTTTAAAAGATCTATAGGATATTAAGGGTATAAGTAACGTCTTCCAGTGAGGATTTTCATTTACTACTTCTAGGTACAGGAGGCACTTTAAACCAAATTCAGAGCTTGTGGTTCTCTGGCTGACCTAGACTATTTAGACCTGTGTTGTAATTCTGAGTTGATCTGTTTTTTATTTATTTACACCCTGACAATGAAGTTGTTTGGCATCTAGCTTATTGTAAGGATAATCTTCCTACTAAAACTTCTTGTGAAAGCCTCGGGCTTTGATTTTAATCCCTCTTGAGGCCATCAAACTGAAAAGTCATATTTTCTGGAATGTGCAAATTACTCAGGATCAAAAAAGTTTCACTGCTCATTTATCTCTGCAGGTTCTTTTTTTTACCTTGAGTTTTGGCCTAGTAAATCTCAGCTATCTTGTCAGACCTTTTCTTCTCCTTATAATGTCTCTTCCAGCTTTTTAAGTTGTTTTCACCAGAAAGATTGACCATAAAAAAATCTAATCCAGCATTACCAGCAACAGAAGTCTCAGTGCCAATGCTTTAAATCTATATTTGCTCTTATGTGATTTTAATTCTCATGAAATGATCCTATAACAAAACATATACATATCTTACGATGGAAACTTCTAGCAAATTTTGTCTTTCACTATTGTGATCTAGTAAATTTTTTAAAAAAAATTTATAGTGTATATTTAAGGAATACAACATGATATTATAGGATATATATAGATAGATAGTAAAAAGATTACTATAGTGAAGCAAATTAACATATCCATCGTTTCACATACTTAATGTGATCTAGTAAATTCTTAATTACCAGTGATAATAAAGAGGAATTAATAAGACAGGAGGAAAAAATACGTAAATAAAAACACACTTAGGCTTTGGCTGGGCACAGTGGCTCATGCTTGTAATCCTAGCACTCTAGGAGGCCAAGGCAGGAAGATCGCTTGAAGTCAGGAGTTGGAGGCTAGCCAGAGCAAGAACAAGACCCCGTCTCTACTAAAAATAGAAATTAATTGGCCAACTGAAAAAAATGGCCAATATAAAAAAAAAAAATTAGCCGGGCATGGTGGCGCATGCCTGTAGTCCCAACTACTTGGGAGGCTGAGGCAGAAGGATTGCTTGAGCCCAGGAGTGTGAGGTTGCTGTGAGCTAGACTGATGCCACAGCACTCTAGCCCAGGCAACACAGTGAGACTCTGTCTCAAAAAAAAAAAAAAAAAAAGGAATGACAAAAGGATAGGGAGAAAATAAAAGAGAAGATATGAGACATAAGATGAGACAGTGAAAAGGTCTAATATGCATTTAATTAAAGTCTCTTAAGGAGAGGAAAGAGTTAATGGGCCAGGAGCAATAGTTGAAGAGATAAGGGCTATAAAATTTCCTAACTCGATAAATGATATCATTGCATGGATTAAGAGTTTGGGTTTATTTGTGTTCTCTAAACTCTTGCCCATGATTATGTAAGTCATCCTTTCATATAAGGAAATAAAGAACAATCACATTTTTCCTTTTAGTTTTATTTTTCTATGCATATATATGTATCCATTTTACAAATTTGGAATCATATCACACATGGTTCATGTATTTCCCTCCTTAATATATCATAAGTGTTTTTGCATATCATTAAAATTCTAGTATGATTTTAATATACTATTCTAATGTATTATATCAAACTCTTAACTAATTTTTGTAAATGTAATTTGCTTACATTTTTTTTGTTAATGAAAACCACAGATTTAATGAATATCCTCATGACTAAATTTTTTCCTTTCCTTTTTTGAATTTTTTATTTCAGCATATTACAGGGGTACAAATGTTTAGGTTACATATATTGTCTTTGCCCCGCCCAAGTCAGAGCTTCAAGGGTGTCCATCCCCCAGCTGGTGCGAACTACAAATACACCCATCCCCTCCTCCCTCCTCTCCTGCCCAACACCCGATGAATATTAATACTACCTTATGACTAAATCTTAACATGCAACCATGATTATTTCCTTGGGATAAATTTCTAGAAGTAGAATTGCTAAATCAAAGACTATTTAATACTTAAGCTATTTATAGGACTGGCAAATTGTCATCTGAGATACTGTATCCATTTATAGTCCTTCTGTGGCAGGCTGTATTTTTCAAAGATGGCTACACTTATATATCTCATTCCACCTGCCCTTCTTACCTTCCTGGACTTTGGCACTCCACAGTTGAAAGGTGGGATATATGTTCCCTCTCCTGGAACCTGGTAGGGAACCTCAAAAAAGGGCAGTGGAAGTGAAGCTGCCTCACTTCCAAGGCTAAGCCATAAAAGATAATATGACATCCCTCTGGCTTGTTTGCTCACGGGACATGTGTCCTTGGAACCCAGCATCATGAGGAAGCCCAGGCCACAAGGAGTGGCCTCAATAAGTGCTCCATTTGACAGCCCGAACTTGGCTCCAGCCTATAGCTAGCGTCACTGCTGGATATATGAGTAAACAAGCCTATAGATGATTCCAGCACCCAGTCTTCGAGTCTTCCAGCTGAGGTCCCAAACAACTTGGAACAGAGACAAGCTTTCCTGGCTGTGCCCTTTCTGAATTCCTAACCCACAGAAACTGGGAAAGGTAATAATTTTTTTTTTTTTTTGAGACAGGGTCTTACTCTGTTGGCCAGACTAGAGTGCAGTAGTATCATCATAGCTCACTGCAACCTCAAGCTCCTAGGCTCAAGTGATCCTCCTGCCTCAGCCTCCACCAAGTAGCTGGAACCACATGTGTGCACCACCATGCCTGGCTACCTTTTTTATAATATTTTTTTTAGAGATAGGGTCTCCCTGTGTTTCTCAGGCTAGTCTCAAACTACTGGCCTCAAGTGATCCTCCCACCTCAGCCTCCCAAAGTGCTGGGATTACAAGCATGAGCCACCATGCCAGGTCATAAATGATTATTGATTTAAGCCACTAAGTTTGAAGTGGTCTGTTACCCAGCCATAGTAAGTATTATACCCTCCCTCCCCAGAACTGGGCTTACTCATATTAAAAACTCTTAATAAATCTTTAGGTGAAAAAGAGTATCTTGTTCTTAATTTCATTTTCTTGGTTACTAGGAAGAGACTATTGGATAGGAAAGCAATGGTTGGCATGTTCAGTGTAGATATCATTTCAAACTCAGTAAGTCTAATACTGAGTTCATTATCTCTCTACTCCCAACTTGTTCCTCACCCTCCTCCCTCCACGATCCAATTCCTACTCATTTTTCACCTTTCATTTCAGATATTACTACTTCTACTTAGCTTTCCTTGACTCTGCCCTCTACCCTTCAATCCTTTCTGGGTTAGGACCTAACCTGTGTGCTTCTCTTTTAATACTTCTTATATTCTATGTGGTAATTGTCCATTTACTTATCCTTATACCTCACTAGAACTTAAGCTTCTTGAGGGCAGAGACAGTGTCTTCTTGTTCCCTATGGTATCGCCTGTGTCTGGCACATATTATGTGCTTAATAAATAGGTGCTTTAAAAGTAATTCAACAAACATTTGTTGAGTGACTACTGTATGCCAGGTTTTTTTCTCAGTGCTAAATATGTAATAATAATTAAAACAAAGTAAATATATATTACATTATATATATGTCATATATATAAATATTATATATATTTGAATGATCACATTGTGTGTTTGTGATTTAATTTATCCTCAAAGAAAAACATGAATTATGTTTTGCCCTTAGGCTTTTATCTTAAAAAATATATACACTTAATTAGGAAATTTATTTCTATTGGGAGTTCTCATATTTGATTATAAAACTTAAACATTTTAATATTTTCTTTTTCTCATATTAACTTTTCCTGAAAGAACATGACTATTTTGTCAATATTATGAATCATAATCAGTGAACACTTATTAAACATCTTCTGTGTACAAGATATAGTTTAGGTATTGTGGAAAATAGCTCCAAGGGAGGCTAGAAAATATATTCTGGCCATGTGCTGAGGAAGAAGAGTAGAACATTATTCCTATTTTTTACAGGCAAAGATACTAGAGTGAAATCACCTGTTTTAGGTCATAAAGCATTTATTGATGCTACTGACTAGAGCCCTTGAACTTTGTATACTTAGTACTACCTCACGTAATCATATCTGGGTAAAACCTGTAAAGCTTTTTTTTTTTTTTTAAAAGACTAGGTCTATATCGTCTTGAGTTTTGAAATAAAGTTAACATTTTTATTGTAATCATTCACACTAATCTTGGCATATCTAATATACTTATGATAACTTGTTATATTTCAAAGCTTATCTTTTACTTTTGGGGTAGTTAGCATCTTCATTTCCTAGATATGATTTTTGTATTCATTAAGCAATTATTATTCAAGTAAATCTCATTTTATATGACAAGTATAGACATTCAAACCTTTTATCTAAGCCAATGTAATTTATGCTAATTTTTACCAAGTTTTTAAAGGTAGGGAAATTAAATTTAGAATTACACAAAAAGCCTTTAAATGGAAAAGAAATAATTTATTGGTTTAAGATGAATATATTTTGAACTTAATAATTAGGAAGCATCTGACTTGGAAAACCTGTCCTGCTCCCAGACTCTACATTTGGATCTTTAAGCTGGCTGACCCTCAGAAGTAAATGTCAGCTATGTTTACCCTTCAGATTTTCAGATTGCAGTTTCCTATTTTAACTTCTGTTTAGAAATAAACTAAAAAACTTCTTGTTCTGTAGTTACACAAAACTGATATTTATTGTTTAGACACAAGTCTCTGTCAGTAACATTTTTTAAATGTTATTTATAGTTGTATAAGAATTATTAAAATATTAGGTTTATAAAATAAGCAGGAAAGAATATTTATAGGTAAACTCCTCATTGACAAACTTGATTACTTTTTTAAACACACTTTTTATACACATTTATATTTATAACACATAAATAATACAGAAGTCCCTAATTAGAATAGGTTCAGAAAAACTTGAGTGAATCCAAAATGATCCTTTATAAGTGAATGCTAATACTTTCATTTGAGGCAGACAGAGTTGGTGTGTTTTTGGTCTCATGTGTAGCTTTCTTCATATCTATGAAAGTTTGTAAGAAGTCAAGTTTGTTAAAAGCACTTCTATTAATATATACTTAACGTGTTTTTTTTAAATCAATTCTTTCATGTTTTCTTTGAATTTGGGCCTTATGGTTCTAATGATATGGAAAAAATCTCCATGAGTATAATATAAGAAGACACTTTCTTTTCTTCATTTCAGCCATGTAAAGTTGCAGCAATCCATAGGATTAGAACCTAAAGGAAAATTTTTGGTATACAGGTAAAATTTAAAAATAATGCATGGCTTTATTCTATATTATATATTCTGTAGCTTACTGATTTCATACTAAACAATTAGCTTTATAACTGATGAGGTATAGAAAATGCTAGCAGTCACCAAAATCTCTGAATTTTATGCAGGATTACTTTTTTGTGATACTATAATTATTAGGATTCTAAGATATACTAGTTAGGAGAAGATTTAATTCAGATTGAATGTATTTACTTTCTAAATAATTTTCATTTTATATAATAGGCCATTAAATATATTTCTGAAAAGTAAGTAAATAACTCTTCCACTGACTTAAATTATAATGGTGTAATTAGAGGTGTTTTTTTCTAGTAATTACCATCAGTTGAACAATTGTTTTTCTTTTTTTTTTTGGCTGACCAAGCTTATCCTACCCTTAAGTAATGACCAAATTGTAAATAAAAGAGGAGATTTAGAAAGCAAATAATAATTTCTATTTAAGAAAGCTCCAATATAATTTTCATAGATTCAGATCTTATTGCTAGCTTTCTCTGGGTAGAAAAAGGAGAACAATTTGTGAGGTAAAAAAAAATTCACATAGACACACAAGTAGTAATTTTTCTCAGCTATCATAAATACCTAACTAGTTTTTACCATAAACAAAAGTAATATATATGTAAAATATCCAAATAGCACCTAGGCTATACAGTAAAAATAAGTCACTTTTCTACCTTAAACCCCATTCTTAATATCCCCTTCAGAAGTAATGACTATTTTTAGTCTCTTACATTGGCATGGAATATTTCTAGATGATATGTAAGTATATGCATGCCTTTTTATATATAAATTAAAATGCTTTATATGCTCTTCTGCTTTCCTTTTCATTTACTATATCTGAGTTCTACATGGAAATTGCATTTTAAAAATAATTTTCTTATAACTATTTTCATATATTATAGTTTATAAAAATCATAGTGATTTAAGATTTTAGCAACAAAATACAAATATTAATTTCATCATCTGGAAAATACATGATAATTATGAGTACATAGATAGCTTTTTAAGTTATATTTTTAAAAGTTTATAGCATCAGAATCTAGTTTAATGTCTAGCTCTTAAATAGTGGAAAAAAACTGAATTTAAAGTAGATTTCAAATGCTTGTTATCATTATTGTTGAGCTCTTTTTACCATACAGATTTCCTTATATGTCTAACACATCATGATTCTTTATCCTGTTTTATTTTTCTCTAACTTACAAACCTTTTAAGAACCAGGAATTAGGTTAGTACTGGTTGTGATGTTTACAATAGGGAATGAAATTTTTAGGCCCTACTCTAGTAGCTGTGCAGTTAAATATTGGGAATATACTCAGTATCCTAATAGCATTTATGTCTGATAGATCATTTTTATATTCATATACCTGTGATAAAAAGAAATATTGTTTTGCTTTAGAGCTGGAGTTAAATTGTTATTAGAAACATTATTAACCTATCCTACACACTTATTTTGTTTGTTTATAGTGAGATGGTATAGGCTTTAGAATCAGACTAACCTGGGTTCACATCCTGTCTAAATCTCTACTACCAGCTCAGTGATACTGAGCCTCCCTCTCTAATTTCATCTGTACAAAAATACTACCATGAACATTCTTATATGAGTATATCTTTTTGTTCATGTGAAAGTATTGCTGTGGACAGAGAAATCTATGGGCCAAGAAGCACATGCAGTTAAAATTTAATACTTGCTGCAAATTCACTCTAAAAAGACTATCCCAATTTACATTCCTACTAACAGTATCTGACAATGCCATGTACCCTCTACACATGAAAAGTCCATTCAATTTTTGCCATTCTTATGCCTATCTTTAAATGTTAACCCTTTCCAAGTGTCTTTGACTTCTCTATCAAACCTAGTGGTATCTTAGATATTGGAATAATATGATAGTGGCCCAGATGTTATTGCTTAAGTTTTTCTCTTAATAGCTATTCATATTTTATGTAGGCTATGTATTTGTTAGTGTGTACCATTTACAAAACAAAAACTCGAGTCTGGATTTTATTTATATATGTAAAAACATCCATCAGTTTTAAGCAGATTAAAATTTCAGTTAATCTCATTCAGCTTCTCATAAATTTGGCCATGTACTCTGGTTACTTTAATTTTTACTATAACCAGAAAATCATTTTGCTTAAATTATATATGAATATGTTTTATGTCTTTATAAGAACAAATATACTGTAACATTTAGCACCTTTCAAGTATGTTGGTTTATTATCCTGAATATTCATTATTATTGTATAGACTATAGATGTAGAAGATGTAAATAGTTAGTATGAACTCAATTCATGTTAATCCTGAGGAGAGAAGTTGTGTTTTATCTTGTTTTCTTAATATTTGACTCTTCTAAAAAGAAAATACTGGAAAATTCTGTGTAATTTTACTCTTATCATAATTGCATTTCTATTTGAAACCTGATACTCTTTGTGAAGACCATTTTTAGTCATAGCTTATTGAGATTTATGAAAATAAATTACAGTGTATAACAATTAAATACAGAATCCCAAAATATAGATGTTGGCATGCCCTGCCTCACAATCCATGTTTGGATTAAATTTTTATGCTCATTCTTAACTAAATCCACATTTGACACCTATGACCTTTTTATGGTCAACCTGTGTGATAAATAAATTGAATGGTTTTCTGTCATTTTAAGGAGTAGTAAGGCTTATTTGGTCATTTTGAATTGCAGATGTTTAGGTATGTAATTAGTTGATAGGCATGTTTTGTTGGCATTTATGCAATAGTTTCCCTATTCCTTTTTTTTTTTTTATTGGGGGAAAACTACAAAGCATTTAATAAACTCAATTAGAAATGAAAAAGGAGAGGTCACAACAGACACCACAGAAATACAAAACATTATCTTTGATTACTATAAAAATCTATATGCTCAAAAAGTACATAACAAGGAGGAAATGGACAGATTCCTAGAAACATACAACCTTCCTAAGTTCATCCAGGAGGTAACAGAATTCCTAAACAGACTGATCTCAAGCTCAGAAATTGGAGCAGTGATTAAGAACCTCCCAAAACGGAAAAGCCCAGGACCTGATGGCTTCACGTCAGAGTTTTACCAAACATACCAAAAAGAACTCATACCTATTCTTCAGAATTTATTCCACAACATTGAGAAGGATGGAATCCTTCACTTTAATTCCAAAACCAGGAAAGGACCCAACAAAAAAAGAAAATTACAGACCAATATCCCTCATGAATATAGATGCAAAAATTCTCAACAAAATTTTAGCTAATAG
>CAUYRT010006118.1:0-32321 GCA_963574885.1 Lepilemur ruficaudatus | reverse complement strand
AGATACAGTTGGAGCAGTATGTATGTACTCTATGGACTACTTTGACAGAGTAGATTTTTGAATGTAACAAGATAAGTCAACTTGAGTGGTAATATATTTTGGGAAATCAGCTCACTACAAATTGTGACTGTAAACATTGTAATGTAAATGCTTTGTAGTTTTCCCCCAATTAAAAAAAAACTAATATTATCAAATATATCAAAATTCATAGACAATTATTTCTGTGTTTTGGTAGTGACTTAATTTCGGCAACAGAAACATGAAAGAGGTTTATGGTAGTCCATCCCATCCACAGGGGACATGTTCCAAGACCTGATTTCAGTGGATGCCTGAAATCATAAACAGTACTGAACACTGTATATAGTATTTTTCCTATATGTACATGACTATCAAAAAGTTTACTTTATGAATTAAGCACAGTAAGAGATTAACAATAATAGCTAATACTAAAATGGGACAATTATAATAATATTCTAGCAATAATATTCTAGTCATTGCACTTTGGAGCCATTGTTAGGTAAAATAAGGGTTACTTGAACATAAGCACTGCAAGACTGTGAAATGAATCTGATAACAGAGACAGTCCTAAGTGACTACTGGGGAAGGTGGCATAGAAAGTGTGGATAACGCTGTACAAAAGGAAGATTCACGTCCTGAGTGGGACAGAGCAAGAGGGCACAAGATTTCATTACACTAATGAGAATGACATGCAGTTTAAAATTTATGAATTGTTTCTTTCTGTAATTTTTCATTTAATATTTTCAGACTGCAGCTGACCATGGGTAACTGAAATTGCACAAAGTGAAACTTTTTATGCTGGAGTAAACTTGTGGCAGAAATAAATAATAAAAACAATAGAAAATTGAGCTTCCATGGTTATTGTA
Source organism: Lepilemur ruficaudatus (assembly GCA_963574885.1). Taxonomy (NCBI): domain Eukaryota; kingdom Metazoa; phylum Chordata; class Mammalia; order Primates; family Lepilemuridae; genus Lepilemur; species Lepilemur ruficaudatus. Next base: position 31,437 of record CAUYRT010006118.1, on the reverse strand, counting down.
GCCTAACTTCATGGGATATGAGAAAGTATAAACATTTAAAGCCATTCTTAATCATAAATATATATATATATAAAAACATAACTTTCAACAGACAACTTACTTAAATATTTATAATATAAACCTATATGATATCCACTCCTATCTTCTGCAATGACAAAAATATATTTACTTTCTCATAAAAATAACTTTAAGCAACCTTCAAAAATTTTAATCATAAGTTTAAAAGGTTTCATTTTATTTTATCTAGAAAAAGTAATGGTTATTTTAGCATCTATATTTCTTCACTATAGATGCTTTGCAAATATAATTTCTCTAGGAGCATTTTCTGAAAATGGAAATGAAGTAAATAAAAATACTGGTTTAATGCTAAAAAGCTCATGAATCAAATATTTATCATTTAAAAGCTAACTAGCTAAAGCTGAATCTTTTTTTTAAAAAGCGATTATATGAAATTGTGCTGCCATAAACATTCAGGTACAGATGTCTTCATTATAGAATGTCTTTTGTTCTTTTGAGTAGATGCCTCATAGCGCTATTGCTGGATTAGATGGTATTATTTTTCAGGGATTAGGTGGTTGGAGTTGGGTAAACTCACAACTAATGGATGTGGTGAGTGTTGTAGCGGGGGAAAGGCACACCTCAAATCATGGTTTGGTTGTGGCAAAGACATAACATTTAATCAAAATGTTTGTACCCCTATAATATCCTGAAATTAATTGATTAATTAATTTAAAAAATTTTTTAAATAGATTATCTTCTCAAGAGAATAATCATTACTTAATAGAAGAAACCTTTCCACCTCAGATTGCTGATGAAGAGATATATTTACAGAATCATTTAACATTTAATTTTGGATGATCTACTGTTTTCTACAAAACACTGTTTCTCTAGAATTTTGTCATAGTAAAATAATAATAATGATCAGTAGTTATTAAATTTTTATTTTGTGCTGAGCAGTTAAGTGCTAGGGGTACTAAGTATTAATACTTCACCATATTCTCAACAATCTTCTCAGCAACCCAGTACCCTAGCTTGCAGTTGATATTGTTATCATAACTGTCCCTCTTTTAATAAAGAGGAATCTCCCTCTTAGAGCAATTAGGTGGCTCATCTCAAGGACATACAATAGTAAGTGATGAAACTAGGATTTTCTGACTCCTAATACAGTGCATTTAAGTACAAAGCAAGACTCTTTATGCTTTGGAAAGGAAAATGGGAATTTATATAATGAGCCAGATACATTATCATTAATCTGTAGGATTTATTGCCTACAATTATGTCTGCATGTGAGAGGAACCTAAATGAAGTAGGAGAGGAGTGACAAGTTCAAACCATGGGATCATTAAGTCAGTGTATCCACAGAAAACAAAGCCCAATTATGTAGCTATGTTTCCACTCCGTTTTTCTGAGCTTTGTTTGTTGAAGCATGTGCAGCATATCTAAAATTATTATATGTGAATTTTGAAGAAAATATTGTAGTTCTGCATATAATCAGAGGTATTCCACAGGTAAGTCGTCTTCATTATAATAATAGATTCAGAAGAGGATTATTTATATTTGTAAGTAGATAATGGAAGAAAATACTTACAATGATTCATTTTTAAATTGATAACAGAAATCCTGATGTGCTTAATACATTATTTTTATAGCATGAGGCACTAATTCTTTTTTTACATCATTCATAGAGATACACTTTTAGAAAATTGATGAATAATCATTGAATTTCACTCTCCATTTGTTTATTGGGATTCTGCAAAAGGAAAAATGAAGATACTAAATCCTCATGGCTGAAAATACTATTCTTTCTCAAGTCATTCCTTAAAATGGGTTCATATGATAAGATAATAGCCTTGTGGAAAATCAATAATTTCTCTGGACATTAGTTAAACAATTTTCTGAAACTATCACCATCTAAGTAGCATATTAAAATTTAGTAGAGGAAGGAGATTCTGAAAATGGAATGAAACAATTATTTTTCTTCTCACACTACAGTATGTTGATTATCTGGTTTCCTTTATCAGAAACAAAAGAATTATAATAAAAATTATTCTTTGCTTGGGCACATTAATTCTAAATTTGTTGATTCAGGGCTTAAGGAATATCTCATTTGCCATATCAGGGAAACATAGTAGAAATACATTTATGTTCTAGCACGGGTGAACCACAATGTTGCCTGGGTAAAAAGCCAGGCCACTATGTCATCAACAGCATGATTTTTTCTAGTCTAGCTGCAAGCTCCAAGAGTGTTAAGAAATGTAAATAACTTATATCTATCTCCTGGAAAAATAAAATAAATGTAGACATGAGACTCCGTGTTCTACAGAATAATAAAAATTCAGGCAGGTCTGACTTGTTCAAGGTCGACCTACTACTGGTAGATTTAGGATGAGAGCAGTTACTCTGATTGCTTTGAATCAGTATTTCTTCAAGTCATTATTAAAATATTAAGCCTAAGTTTAAAAATATGACTTAGGAAAACTTTGCTTTACATAAGCATGTTTATCAAAAATGTTTTTCTCAAAAAACAAATTTATGTCTGTACATGTGTCTGTCACTTGTGTTCCACATCAGTTACATAGAGACTATTCCATGGTTATGCTGAATAATGAATGTATTTTACCATTAAAAAATAATTATAACTTTATAATGTTATGTAAGCAATTTCTTAACATATGTGCTGAGAATAATTCTGAATGTCTGTGAAATTCTGTTATCTTCCTTTTTCCTCTAGAGAACACAATATAACTAGTTTAATGTATTTCTTTCCATTGTCCTTACTTTTTTATCTATCCTGGTATTAAACTATAGACATATAACGACTGATTCACTGTTATTACTAAGTGCCCTCTTGCCATTTCTGGTTCATCAATCAGCATATTCCATCTTATTCTCACTCACTGCTTGGTGGGTACTATTTGCATGTCTTTGGAGATTTCCTGCAACCACATGCCAAGGAACATTGGCTCCCAACTTCCCCTACCTTCTCATGATAGGACCTAACAAAGGGTTCTCAGTACCATAACTCTTTAAAAATTTGCCTCTAATCTATTTGTTAAAATATTAGCTAGAAAAGAATTGAACCATTTAGTCTAAGATGCTGATTTTTAAAATATCCATAGGAAGGTATTTTAAAATGCAATCTCTTGTCAAAGTAAGGTGCTTGGAGCCATCCATTTACAAGTTTAAGTCTTAAAACCAAAATAATTCCATATGGAACATTTATTTAACACCTCTCTTCTGAAGTTTTGACTAAAATTTCTTTTTAACATTGTGATGAACTATTAATGGTTGTGACTTTCCAAAAAAGTACAGTTAGAGATATGAGAATATTCATTATATTCCCCACAGGGAATCAAGAAATATATTGAAAATAGGAGTTACTTAGAATATTTTTAAAGAGAAAGTTTGGGAAAATATTGAAATAATTAACAGATCTGTTGCTTAAAATAATGTTTGAAAACCAGAGAGTAGATCTCAACAATCATGAGATTGGAAGTCTGCCAGTTACTATCACTTTTTTCTTATCGCTTTAGGTGAAGATTTCTTGGGTGAGATTTATTTTTAACATAAGCATTTAATATTTTCTAATTTGGGGTTTCATGATTTTTTTTTTTTTTTTATGTTTTAAGACACACTTTTTAATGGTCTTGGGCTTGGAGCAGTCATTGGCCTTGGAGTTGCTGCACTTCTGCTAATCCTAGTGGTAACAGACGTCAGCTGCTTTTTCATTCGGCAATGCGGGTTATTGATGTGCATCACCAGGAGAATGTGCGGAAAGAAAAGTGGCTCCAGTGGCAAAAGTAAAGAACTGGAAGAAGGAAAAGCTGCATATCTGTGAGTATCAGGCTTATTCCTTACCTTACAGTCAAACTTGAGTGCTTCATTTGGGGGATTTAGTTTCTAAGCAGGGTAAAGAGTTTGATTATAGCACATTATGCACAGAACTACCTCCTCTCTGTCTTACATCTCTCAGCCTTAGTATTTCACCTTATAGAAACAAATGACTTTAATCAGTCAATATCAATTTGATGACGAGTACAAATGGGGCCCATTTTTCAGGTCTTGTGTCACCTCACTTCGAATAATGGGCTCAAACTTAATCCAGGATAACACAAAAATTCAGTGAAAATCATTTAATTAAAAAAAGAAAAAAAAAGAAACAAATGACTTTAACAACGGTCTACTTAAAATTAAACCTCAAAATGAGATGCTCACTGAAAAGAATCACTGCAATCATTTAAAAATGATAGATGGACAGTTATGCAAATGTATTCAATTTTTATTTCTCCCACCATTTTTCAGTCTATATTTATTAAAGAATGGCCTCAACGGTAATCTAAGTTAAAAACTCAAACTTATTTAAAAACATAACAAAATTATAGCAACTCCCACAAGTGTAAGTGACTACATGAAGTTTTCAAGATTCTTTCTATAGGAAATTTGTATGTGCTATGTAATAAATTGTTAGATTCTGAATTCACTCTTCTAAATTTTGATAAAAACTTGACTATATTTTATAATTTAGAGTTCTCTGTGAAGTCTCAACTAAACAGAATATGAATTCCAATAAAATTTTGTAGAAAATTATCTTGTGTAAAAGAGTAATTAAGATGTTTTAGTAATTCTGTTTTGTTTTGCCTTATTTGTCTTTACATAGATTTGTATTTAATCTCAAAAGTACAATATGCTCAAGGGGAAAAAAATTCGCAAGAACAGAAAAGAATACACACACGTATATACACACAGGTTTGTGTTTGCATATATGAGTCTTTGTACACATCTATCTATATGTATGAAGACCAGCAATCAAAAATAAGCCTTTTTAAGAGTTCAAGACACTTCCATTATTTTTTTATCTTAAGGTCTTTATAGTGCATGTTTTCTTGTAAAGAATTTTTCAACAAACACATTTACCATCCACTTGGGCTATACAATTAACATTTTATTATATGTCCTTTAACATGTATTTATCCATAACTCAAGCCATCATATTTTTAATTAAAAAACACAACCCTTACATAATTCGACTAGCATATCATTACATACAGTTCAAATTTGTTTATGTTTTCCTTAGGTAAAACTACATAGAATGAAATGCACAAATGTTCCATTGTATGAGTTTTGACAAATGTTTTTATAACACAAAATCCTAATCCTATCAAAACTCAGAACCTCAAATGATTGCCCAAAAGTTCTTTGTGTCCTTACCCAGTCAAGCCACACTAATCTCAACCACCGCAGGAAACTACTCTTCTTGATTTTCCACCACAGACAATTTTTTCCCTGTCATAGGACTTCATATAAATGGATTCCTACAATGTGAACTCCTTCAAATCTGGCATCTTCACTGAGAATAGGTTAGGATTCTTTTGTGTTGTTCCATAAATAAGGAATTCATTACTTTTTACTGTTGAATAATTTATAATCTTTTTTATTTTTTTATTTCAAAGTATTATGGGGATAAAAATATTTTTGGTTACATGGATTGTTTTTGTAATGCTTGACTCAGTGTTAAAAGTGTGCCTGTCACCCAGAAGTTGTTCACTGCACCCATTAAGTGGATTTTCACCCATCACTTTCTCTCCACTACCCCCTGCTTGATTTCCTTTGAGATTTTCTTCCCTCTATATAAATGTGTGCTCATCAGTTAGTTCTAATTTAATAGTGAGAACATGTGATGTTTGTTTTTCCATTCTTTAGATATTTCATTTAGAATAATGGTCTCCAGTTACATCCAAATTGTTGCAGTAAATGTTAAAGTGAAGGTCTCTCTTTTTTTTTTTTTTTTTTTGAGACAGAGTCTCACTCTGTTGCCCAGGCTAGAGTGCCGTGGCGTCAGCCTAGCTCACAGCAACCTCAAACTCCTGGGCTCAAGCAATCCTTCTGCCTCAGCCTCCTGAGTAGCCGGGACTACAGGCATGCACCACCATGCCCGGCTAATTTTTTTCTATATATTTTTAGTTGGCCAATTAATTTCTTTCTATTTGTAGTAGAGACAGGGTCTTGCTCTTGTTCAGGCTGGTTTCGAACTCTTGACCTTGAGCAATCCGCCCGCCTCGGCCTCCCAGAGTGCTAGGATTACAGGCGTGAGCCACCGTGCCAGGCCAAGGTCTCTTTTTGATAAAATTACTTCTTTTCCATTAGATACATACCCAGTAGTGGATCAAATGGTAGGTATACTTTTAGATCTTTGAGAAATCTCCATATGGTTTTCCATGGAGGTTGTACTAATTTGCAGTCCCAACAGTGTATAAGCTTTCCTTTCTCTCTGCATCCATGCCAGCATCTGTGGTTTTTGGACTTTTTAAAAATAGCCATTCTAACTGAGGTGAGGTGATATCTCATTGTGGTTTTGATTTGCATTTCCCTGATGATTAGCGACATTAAGCGTTTGTTCATATATGTGTTGAGCATTTGTCTATCTTCTTTTAAGAAGCTTCTGTTCATGTCTTTTGCCCACTTTTTAATGGGGTTGTTTGATATTTTCTTGCTGATTTGCTTGAATTTCTCATAGATTCTGATGATTAGCACTTTATCAGATGTATAGATCGCAAATATTTTCTCCCATCCTATAGGTTATTTATTCTGTTACTTGTTTCCTTGGCTGTGAAGAAATCTTTTAATTTAATCAAAGCCTATTTATTTATTTTTGTTGTTTCCATGGTCTCCCTTGAGGTCTTCTTCATAAATAATTGATCAACACTTAACTGCACATATAGTAATAACATTCATCAGATGTCGGGCAGATGGGAGGAGAGAGCATATACACACCTAATGGGTGTGGTGCACACCGTCTGGGTGATGGACACACTTGAAGCTCTAACTCGGGTGCGGAAAAAGCAATATACATAACCTAAACATTTGTACCCCCATAATCTGCTAAAATAAAAAAAAAATAAAAATTGAGTTGCCTAGGCCAATAATTTAGTAGTCTAGAAGAGTTTTTCTAATATTTTCTTTTAGAATTCCTGTGGTTTCATGCCTTGTATTTAAGTCCTTTATCCATCTTGAATTATTTTTTGTGATTGGTGAGATATGGATCCTGTTTCATTCCACTGCATGTGGTTATCCAATTTTCCAAGCACCATTTATTGAATAGGGATTCTTTTTCCCAGTGTATATTGTTGTCTGATTTGTCAAACATCGGTTGGCTCTATGTAGATGGTTTCATGTCTGAGTTTTCTGTTCGATGCCATTGGTCTATGTCTCTGTTTTTGTGCCATTACCATGCTATTTTGGTTACTATATCTTTTATTGTATAGCTTGAAGTCTGGTAATGAGATGCCTCCCAATTTTTTTTTTTTCCTTAAGATTGTTTTGGCTACTCAGGCTCTTTTCTGGTTCCATGTGAAGCATAGAATTATTTTTTCCACATCTGTGAAATATTAATATGAATTTAGTATTTTGGGGGGAAATTGCACTGAATCTATAACTCACTTTGAGTAGAATGGACATTTTAGCAATTTTGATTCTACTGATCCTTGAGCATATGTTTTCACACTTGTTTGTATTAATATCATCTGTGTTTTCTTTCCTCAGTATTTAATAGTTTTCTTTGTAGAGATCTTTCACCTCCTCGGTTAAGTATATTCATATGCATTTTATTTTCTTTGTAGCTATTGTGAATGGAATTCAGTCTTTGATTTGACTCTCAGAGCTTGACTGCTATTGGTGTATAGAAGTGCTACAGATTCGTGTACATTAATTTTATAACCTGAGGCTTTGCTGAATTTATTTACCAATTCCAGGAGTTTCTTGGGGGAATCATTGGAGATTTCTAGCTATAAGATCACATTGTCATCTTAAAAAAGTAATTTGACCTCCTCTTTCCTGATTTGTATGCACTTAATTTCTTTCTCTTGCCCAATTGCTCTGGCTAGGACTTTCAGCACTAGGTTAAATAGAAATGATGACAGTGGGCATAATTGTCTTGTTCCAGTTCTAAGTGGGAATTCTTTCAACTTTTCCCCACTCAGTATGATGCTGGCCGTGGGTTTGTGATATATGGCTTTTTATGATTTTGAGATATGTTCCTTTTATGCCTGGTTTGTTGAGGATTTTTATCATGAAAGTGTGCTGAATTTTGTTGAATGGTTTTTTCTCCATCTATTGAGATGATCATATGATCTTTGTTTTTGTATCTGATTATGTGGTGAATCACATTTATTGATTTACATATGTTGAACCATGCTTGCATCCCTGGGATGAAGCCTCCTAAGTCATGGTAGATTATTTTTTTGATATACTGTTGAATTTGGTTTGCTAGCATTTTACTGAAGATTTTAGTATCTATTTTCATAAGGGATATTGATCTGTAATTTTCTTTTTTTGTTGTATCTTTTCATGGCTTTATATCAAGGTGATACTGGCTTCATAGAAGGAATTGGAGATGATTCCCTCTTTTTGATGTTATGGAATAATCTTCAATAGGGCTACCAGCTCTTCTTTGTAAATCTGATAAAACTCAGCTGTGAATCCATCTGGTCCGGGACTTTTCTTTGTTGGAAGATTTTTTTTTTTTTAATTGCTGCTTCAACCTTGTTGTTCAGTATTGATCTGTTCAGGAGTTTGATTTCTTCCTGATTAAATCTTGGAAGTTTATGTGTTTCCAGAAATTCTTCCATTTTCTCGATGTTTTTGAGTTTATGTGCATGGAGATTTGATAGCATTCACAGATGATATTTAGTTTTTCTGTGGTGTCATTTGTAATATCTCCTTTTTCATTTCTGATTGAGCTTATTTGAATATTTTTTATTCCTGGTTAATCTAGCAAGAGGTCTATCAACTTTGTTTATCTTTTCAAGGAACTGATTTTTTGTTTCATTGATTTTCTGTATAATTTTCTTGTTTTTAATTTCCTTAAGTTCTGCTCTGACCTTACTTATTTCTTTTCTTTTGCTGGCTTTGAGTTTGGTTTCCTTTTCCTTTTCTAGTGCCTTGACACATGTCATTGGTTGTTAACTTGTGATCATTCTATCGTTTTGATTTAGGCATTTAAGGTTGTGAATTTTCCCTTTAGTACTGCCATTGCTGTGTTCTGTAGATTTTTGATAGCTTATGTCCCCCTTATTATTCACTTCAAGGAATCTTTAAATTTCCATCCTAATTTCAGCACTGATCTAATAATCATTCATCAACATATTATTTAATTTCCATGACTTTGTGTAGAATTGAGTATTTCTCATGGAGTTGATTTCTAGTTTTCTTCCACTGTGATCTGAGAAGATACATGATATGATTTCTACTTTTTGGATTTGTTGAGGCATGTTTTGTGTACTAATATATGATCAGTCTTGGAGAATGTTCCATGTGCTGATGAGAAGAATGTATATTCAGTAGTTTGGTAGTAAGTTGTTCAGTAAATGTCTGTTAAGTCCATTTTCTCTAGAATCCCATTTAAGTCCAGTGTTTATTTATTTTCTGCTAGGATGACCTGTTCAATTATGTCAGCAGGGTGTTGCATTTCCTAGCACTTACGATGCTGCTGTATATCTCTTTGCTTAGATCTAGTAGGGTTTGCTTTATGAGTCTGGATGCTCCTGTGTTAGGTGCATAAATATTTAGGATTATTGTATCTTCTTGTTGAATTGCTCCCTTTATCATTATATAATGGCCATCTTTGTTGTTCTTTACTATTGTTTATTTAAAATCAATTTTATCTGATGTGAGAATGGCTACATATTCTTTATTTTGGTTTCCATTTGTGTGGAATATTTTTCTATCCCTTTACCCTGAGTCTGTCTGAGTCCTTGTGCTTTATGTGTGTTTCCTGGAGATGCAGATACCTGGCCTGTATTTTTTTATCCATTCAGCCAACTTATGTCTCTAGAGTGGGAATTCAAACCATTCATGTTGATTGACAGAATTGATATGTGGGATGCTGTTCTATTCATCCTATTGGGTGTACCTTATTGCTTTGTTTTACTTCTTGTGCTATTGTTTTATATGAGCTCTGAGCTTTAGCTTTTGGGTGATTTTACTTTAGTGGGTGAATATTGTGCTGATCCATGTATAATGCAGTTCTGAGTATTTCTTGCTGGGCCGGTCTGCTCTTGACAAACTCCCTCAGTGATTACTTGTCTGAAAAATCTTTATTTCTCCTTCATATAGGAAACTTAGTTTTACAGGATACAAAATTGTACGATGGCAATTGCTCTGGTTAAGAAGACTGAAGATGGGTCCCAACCCCTTCTGGATTGTAAGGTCTCAGTTGAGAAGTCTGCTGTTAGCCTAATGAGTTTTCCTTTGTAAGGCACTTGATGTTTTCACCTTACAGCTCTTAGGAGTTCTTCCATGTTGACTTTGGCCAGTCTGATGACTATGTATCTTGACAATTACCTCTTATAATGAATCTTCCAGTAGTTTGTTGAGCTTCTTGTACCTTGACATCTAAATCCCTAGCAAAACCAATGAAGTTTTCCTCAATCTTTTCCCTCAAATAGGTTTTCCAGTCTTTGTGCATTTTCTTCTTCACCCTCAGGGATGTTTATGATTATTATATTTAGCCATTCTATATAATCTCATACTCTTGTAGGCTTTGTTTATTCCTCTTCATCCTCTCTTCATCATTTTTATAATTTTTGATGAACTGAGTTAATTCAAAAGAGTTGTATTCAAGTTCTGAGATTCTTTCTTCTGCCTCGTCTACTCAATTCTTAAAACTTTCCACTGTTTTTTTATTTCCTTAAGAGAATTTTTCATTTCCAGAAGTTCTATCTGTTTCTTCTTAATATGTTCATCTCTTTAGTGAAGTTTTCATTAATTTCCTGAATTGTTTTACTAGTTTCTTTGAGTTAGTTTTCCATTTCCTCTTCAATTTTGTTGAGCTTCTTTACAAAACATATTTGGAATTCTTTATCTGTCATTTCAATATGTTCATTTTGGTTGGTATCCATTACTGTAGATCTGGTGTTCTCTTTTGGGGGTGTCCTTTTGCTCTGATTCTTCATACTTCCAGAGTTCTTTTGCTGATTCCTTTTCATCTGGAGCATCTGTTGCTTCTGATTTTTAGATTTTCTTTTGTTTATATAGGGCTTTTTCCCTTCTCCTCACTGATGCATGTGTGTTTGTAGCATATGTTGGGTAAGAACCATTGGCTTTGTTGGTGGGTGTGTTGATGGTGATCTATGTTCTGAATGAATGCCTTGGTTATAGACATTCTTAGTGTGGTGGTTTTCTCAGTTGTTAGTTGTTTGTAGTCTGTAGAATTGCTGAGCTATGTGAGTGGTCTGATTCCTTTTCTCTCTTTGATTAGAGATGATGGAGATCTTTGAAATCCTTTCTTTTCTACAACCCTGTTGTCTTCTTAACAGTGTAAATTGTAATGTCACACCCAGTTTATTCTCTGAGACAGTAGGTGGTGCTTATGGGTGAGAATCAATCATAACCTTTATAATTGAGTTAGTAAATGTTGTAAAGTGCATGCAAATTGACCTCCCTGTCAGTAAGTGATACTTGCCAGAAGGAACAAGCTGTGATGTGGTTTTAGGTCCTGTGACCAGCTCTAGTCCCTCAGGAGAAGTACTCAAATGTCCCAGGTTGTGAGTGGGGCCCTAGAACTTCTAGGTGAGTACTTATTCTCTGGCACAGCAGAGGCAGGTGGGGAGTGCAGGTAGGTGTAGCTGGGTTAGGTGAGCTTGCCCTCAGTCTCCACAAAAGCTGACAAGGTAGTTGTTTTGGCAAAAGGCAAAGGTCTGCTACAGGCTTCTGAGTAAAGCTGTCATGCAGCAGCTGAAGTGGCCCCACCCAACCGGAAAGTTTGCTTATGGAGGCCAGGGTATCTGTGATTCACAATCTGGCAGTCTGGAGTTTATCTTATTTCTCTCCCCCATTTCCTATTCTGCAGTCTACCTTTGGTGTCTGTGAACAACATGAGCACAAGCCACTCGAGCTCCTCCATGACTGTGCTGTGAGCCAGGAGTTTTCCTACCCAGGATCCCAACCTGTGCTGAGAGCATAGCCCTCATGTGTGGGAAGGGCGCTTCACAGGCATACCACAGCTAGGGCCCACACTGTACTTTTCCCCCAAGATCTGCACACATAAGCCCCTTTGCCTCCTGAGACTAATTCACAAATCTCCCCTTCATTCCTCCAAGCAACACAATTGAAATCTAAAGATATGGGATTGGCCTTCAGGTCCAGCCCTGTGTTCCCAAAGTCAATCCCCGATCATGCCAGAGAGAAGTGTGCTGGTCCTGAGTTGCCCACAGGTTGCCCAAGCAGGTTCAATATCCATCCGTCTCTCATCATGCCCTGCTCTGATGGAGCCATCAGTCAAGAAACACCAGGGTGAGCTGGCTGCAAGGGAGCTCACTGACCAAGCACCTCTTTCTGTGGTATTAGTTGTAAGGCCTCCTTTCCAGTTGTGATTGAGCTTATTTGAGTTCTACCTCTTCTCAGTTAATATAGCGGTCTATCAATTTTGCTTATACTGTAAAAGAACAATCTTTTCATTTATTGATCTTTGTATTTCTTTTGGTTTGAATTTCATTTAGTTATGCTCTGATCTTTGTTATTTATTGTCTTACTGCTTGCCATGGAGATGGTTTGTTATTGTTTTCCTAGTTCCATGAGTTGTGATGTTAGTTTGTATATTTGTGATCTGTCTTTTTGATGTAGTCATTTAATGGTATCAACTTTCCTATTGGCACTACTTTTTCTTTATTTAGAGATTTTGAAAACTTTTTTCACTATTATAACTCATTTCAAACGTTTTTAGAACTTTCATCTTGATTTCATGATGAAATAATGATCATTCATCAGCAGTTTTTTTTTTTTTTTAATTTCCATGTATTTGTATAGTTTTGAGAGTTCCTTTTGAAATTTCTTCCTAGTTTTACTCCACTGGTTGCCTGAAAATATATTTGATAGGATTTCAATTTTTTTAAAATTTGTTAAGAATTGTTTTGTGCCCTAACATATGCCTATGGTCTGTCTTGGTAAATGTTCCATATGGTGATGACAAGAATGCATATTCTGTAGTTTTGGGATATAATGTTGTATAAATGTCTGTTAGGTTCATTTGTTCTAGAGTTTTATTTTAGACCAGTGTTTATTTGTTGATTTTCTTCCTCAGTGATCTGCTGAGCTCTGTCAGTGGAGTGTTGAGTTCCTCCTCTATTGTTGTATTGCTGTTTATTTCCTTTCCGAGGTATTTGTTTTATAAATTTGAGATCTCCAGTGTTAGGTACATATGTGGTTAGGATTGCTATATAGTCTTTTTGAATTGTATGTCATTATATACTGACTTTCTTTGTCTTTGTTTACTTTTGTTTATTTAAATCTGTTTTATCTGATACAGAGTAGCACTCTTGCTCTCTTAATTTTTTGTGTGAAATGTTTTCCCAATCCCTTTCCTTCAGTCTATAAGAATTTTTATGATTTAAGTGGTTCTTGTAGAGATAGCAGATATTTGGCTTTTTTAAAAAATCCATTCTCTGAATCTATATATTTTAAGTGGGGCATTTATATCACTTACATTCAATGTAATATTGATATGTGAGATATTGTTTCAGTCATCATGTTAATAGTTACATAGTTGCTTTGTATTCTCCCTGGTGCTATTGCTTTATAAAATCTGTGTGTTTTTATACTTTTGAGTGTTTTTATACTGGTGAATATCAAACTTTCATTTCATTGTTTAGAACTCTCTTGAGCAGTTATGGTAGTGTCAATCTAGTGGTGATGAATTCCCTTAGTGTCTCCTTATCTGGGAAAGACTTTATTTCTTCCCCATTTTTGAAACTTAGTTTTGCAAGATAGAAAATTCTTGGCTGACTATTATTCTATTTAAGAAGTTTAAAGACAGTATTTCAATCCCTTTCAGTTTGTAACCTTTCTGCTGAGAACTCTGCTGTTACCTTGATGGTTTTTCCTTCATAAGTTACTTGATGTTTTGTCTTGCAGCTTGTAGGATTTTTACTTCATGTTGGCTTTGTCTAGACTTTTGACTATGTGCCTTGGTTATATCCTTTTTGCAATGAATCTTCAAGGAGTTCATTCAGCTTCTTGTATCTGGATGTCTAAATCTCTAGCAAGAACAGGAAAATTTTTCTCCATTATTCCTTCAAATAGATATTCTAAGCTTTTTGCTTTATTGTCTTTTCTGTCAGGGATACCTACAATTCTTATGTTTGGGCATTTTACATAATTACATATTTCTTGAAGACTTTATTTCTTTTGATTTTGGTTTCTTTATTTTTGGCTGATTGGGTTAATTTGGAAGACTTGTTTTCAAGCTCTGAAATTCTTTTTCTGCTTGGTCAAGTCTATTGTTAAAATTTTCCTCTCTGTTTTGTATTTCCTAAATGCCTCTTTCATTTCCAGAAGTTCTGTTTTATTTTTTAAATATATCTATATCTTTAGTAATTTTTTTATTCGTATCCTGAATTATTTTTCTCTGGTATATTTGAGTTGGTTTTCCATTTTACCTAGGGTCTCCTTGAATTTCCTTACAGTCTATAATTTTGAATTCCCTGTTATATCAATATTTTCATTTTGGTTGGGATCTATAGATAGAGAGCTGATGTGATTCTTCCAGGGCGTCGTTAGACTCTATTTTTCATACTGCCAGGGTTCTTGTTCTGATTCTTCTTATCTGGAGAAGTTGTCACTGCTTATTTTTGAATTTACCTTTGTTTAGATGGGACATTTTTCTCCTATTACGGGTGTAACTGTACTGTATGTTTCATAAAGACCTTTCTCATTTCTTATAGGTACTTTCAGGGAGCCAAGACTCTCAATGAATTCCTTGGATATAGATGGTCATAGTATTGTTGTTTTCTCAAATACTCATTATTAGTAAGCTGTAGTAGCCGTGTACTATGCATGTGGGCAAGTTTCCTGGCTCATGCCATAAACGAGAGATGGAAGTCTCCACAATCCTATCTCTTTCCCCAGCCCTGTGTACTTCTAACAGTATGAATTATATGGGGCATCCAGTTTACTCTCCAGGCCAATAGCTGGCTCTGGCAGTTAAGAGTCAGCCAAGCTCTGTACAGTTGAATCACTAAATGCTGTAATGGTCTGTATAAGTTGACCTCCTTACCAGCAGGTGGCACTTGCATAAGAGAGCCAGGTGCAGTCGTGTTTGTGGTACCTAGTCAATCAGAAGAAGTGCTCTGACACCCCATGTGATGAGCAGGGCTATGGAACTCCCAGGTGTTCCCTTCCTGTATTACACCACTGCCAAGGCAAGTGGAAGGGCAAAGCTGGGCAGAGCAGGGTTGGGGTTGCCTGCATCCCAGCTTCCCAAAGGCAGGTGCAACAAGAGTCATGAGTCAGTCCCAGACCACTGGTGAAAGCCTCCAGGGAGTGTCAAAGGGGTCCCCTCAATGCCAAAGAACCTTCTCATGGGGGAGTGGCTGTCCAGAGTCCACAGTCCAGTAGGCAGAAGTGAGTTTTTCTCCCCTCCCATTCCTTTCACCTGATGGATTCCCTCCTTGTGTCTGGCTGCTAGTAGCAGGTAAAACCATCCAACAGTAAAAAGTTGCTTGCACTTAGGCAACAGAGTCACCCCAGGCTGCAAGCCTCCCACCAGGGATAGAAAGCATGGTTGCCCTGATATGGAGTTCTACTCAACCAAAAAAACAATAGTGATATAGTACATCTTGTATTATCCTGGATAGAGCTGGAGCCCATTCTACTAAGTGAAGTATCACAAGAATGGACAAATAAGCACCACATGTACTCACTATCTAATTGGTATTAAGTGATCAACACTTAAGTGCACATATAGTAATAACATTCTGTGTGCTCACATCATATTTATCATATTCTTATATCTATTATCATATTTTCTTTGCATTATATTTATTTCTTAAAATTTTCTATTTAAAAAAATCAGCTATGTCACTGAATGGCTTCTTACTGACATATATAATAAAACACTTATTTCTTCCTTTTCTCTTATATCTATTCTACAAGGAACAAGGGATGCAGAAAGCTCTGTTTTCCTCTCTACTAGGTAGTTTTCAAAAACTAACTCAATCACTTTCATCAGTTTCCCCTCAGTAAATACTGATTTAAAGCTTTACCACATTGTAGAGGAGTATCATTTTCAGTTTGTTTTTATGCAGTGTGAAAAGATTCCAAGAAGCAGAAGGGAACATAAATGAGCTTGTATCCTGGGGCTCAGTATTTTTGACCAATTCATTTTACCTCCAGAAACATTAATTTCTTTTTCCATAATATGGGTATATACATTCCTGCTTTATATATTGTGTGGCTTAAGTAAAGTAATGCATTCAGTATATGCAAAAGTACTCCTACAATGTCTGGTATTTAATAATTAATTTTTTTAGGGTTAGAAATATAGGAGAATCCATTCTGCATGGCTGCATCATTTTTTTTTTTTTTTGTCTCAAAACCTATTTCAAATCTACTAGGCCATTTGTCTGCAATAATTTATGTTTACTTTGTAAGGGATGTTTTCATTTCATGAGATGGCATATTGGATATATTATTTTCAGTTCAAAAAATTATATTCAATTACCCACAAACACAAAGCCACCTGCCTATTTGTTAGATATGGAACATAGTAAAGAACAAGCAAAATTTAGGCTCTAATAAACACTTGAACAAGATACTAATGAGAAATATGATAAATGAAGTGAAATCAATTCACTGTCCAATATCTTTTGCTGTCTTCATCAGAATCTATTCTGCCTCCTGATAACTTTCTGTACTTTTACATTGTTTTGCTAACTAAATAAATAGATCACAAAACTTATTTTTAGTTATTTTTAATAGAGGCACATGATAAAATACATTGAAAAATGTGTTATATAATATAAACACATGTACAGATGTATCACATCTTTATATGTATATATGCCTATTAAATACATCTGATTATTATATATAAAGCATTATGTAAAGTGATATATGTGCGTGTATATATGTTGAATATTATTTATCTTCATTCTTGCTCATCCAATAAGCAAATATTTATGGAATAAATGCCAGAAAAGAAGCACTGTTATCCAACCTGGGGACAAGACAGACAAGAACTTTGTGCACATGGAGCTCATGTTTTAATGCAAGAAGACAGTTAATAAACATCAACTAAAAATTAAAATGTCCAGTCATGACAAACACTAAGAAAAATGAGAAGCGGAATGATAATGTACTATTTGACAGTGAGTTATTAAAGACACCTCGGGGAGATGCCAGTTAAGCTGAAGGGTTAGTGATAAGGAGCCAGCAACATATTAATCGAGGGCCAGAACATTCCAGGGAGGTGTAAGACAGTTAACACAAAGGCCCTAAGGTGGGAATGAGCTTGTTGTGTTCACGATCAGATGAATGTGAATAATGCGAGGCAGAGAGAGAGAGTGATTGGTACAAATATCAAGTTGGAAAATCTAGGGGCTACAGTGTTAAATCTTTCTGGGTCAAAACAAAGGATTGGAATATTATTTGAAATTGAAAACTACTAGAAGAGTTTTAAGAAGATTAGCTACAGTGTGAAGAATAGATTAATGGGGGCTGGTAGGTACAGAGGAAAGAGAGGTAGAATCAGGGAGACCACATGAAAAGACCTTGAAATATTTAATACAGCATATGGAAAATAATCATCTTTTGGCCCAAGGCCAACAAGCATGTAGGCATACAAAAGTGGATAGATTTTCAATATAGTTAAGGTAGTGTCACCTGCTTGTTGATTGATTTTACTTTGGGGTGAGGGAAAGAGAGAAATCAACAAGGACCTTCCTGTTTTTGTCCTGACTACATGAGAGGGATGGTAGTAACCATGTGCAAAACAACCAGGTGCATGTAAGTTCTGCTGTTTATTTTTATTTAACTCTACTATTTGTTAATTTGTCCACCAACATTTCTGTTTATAATTCCTGCTGAGTTCAATTAACCTAAAAGAATCAGGATAATGAAACACGTGGTTAATAGGTTGCATCATTTTTTATAACAATTTCCTCTGCCTTCGGAAAGCAGATTTCAACTCTTTTTTTCAAAAATTTACTCTGATCAACACTAAGGTACTCACATGGTACTAATATTCATTGGGTGTTGGTCAGGTGGGGAGGCACCTCACAATTAATGGATGAGGCAAACTCACAATTAATGGATGTGGTGCCCACTGTATGGGGGAAGGGCATGCCTCTAGCCCTGGCCTGTGTGAGGCAAAGTCAATACTTGTAATCAAAATGTTCATACCCCCATAATATCCTGAAATAAAAAAAATATTGTGCCAGTTTGAAAAAGTTACACAATCTAAATGAGCAATAGGGTATAACTGATATGATTATTTGGATTTATACTAGCTTTTAAACATGACCCCAAACATTCTGAGACTAGTTTTTTCATGTTATCAAAAATTATATGACTCTGATACTTTATTACAAACACATTAATCATATAGTTAGATCATTTTTGTTTTGAGAGCATCATGTAGCAGAAAAGAGGAGAAATTAAGATCAATGTTGTAGAGGATAGTATTAGTGTTATATTCCATTTTCATTTGGCTTCTATCAGTTTAAATTACTATTGATCTTGTCATTCTTGTAGTTTTTTTATAAACGTGACTAACAATTACTGGTTTATCATATTACCTTTTTATTGTTATTTACCCAAATATTAATTTATATAACAAATATTTATTGAACATTTACATAAAAGGCACTTTCCTAAATTCTGGGACTGTATCTGTGAGGAAAAGCAGACTCAGTCCTTGCCACCAGGAAACTTTTGTTCTTGGTAAAATTTTAGTTAAAAAATCATGAATAAATAAAATATTTCTTATAAATGCTATGTAAAAATAATTATATTAATCTGAGCAAGGCATGAAAGAATTAAAATATAAAGGAACCATAAGAATTAACTGGCTGAAGTGTGTGTTTGTGTGTGTGTGTGTGTAGGAGATGATGTGGAAAGTGGCTCCTCAGGCAGAAGGAATAGACTGTATAAAAGGCTTTGCTGTAGGGGCATGCTTGAAATGTGTTTGGGGATGGGAATTAGGGGTCTCAATAGGGGGATGGAAATTCTCTAAAACTGATTTATGTGAATAGCTGTACAGCTTGGTAAATTTACTAATAACCATTTAATGGTACACTTAAAATGGAGTAAAGGCATGATATGTAAATTACACTTCAATAAAAAAAAAGGCTTTGCTGTAAGAGAAAGCATGATTTGATCCAAGAACTGAAGAAATATGTATGAAATATCAAATATATATTTTCTGGGTAACACTGATAGAGGGAAAAAAAAGTTAACATTCCAATTGTAAGCTTAACAGGCAAGGAGATTAAAAGTTTCCACTTCCTCCTATTAAAAAGTAAAACTCTAAACAATCTGACAATCAACAATTCTTGTATTTGTAAAAGATTGAGGTTGCAGTGCAAACGGCAGCCCTCAAAATCGAAGAGAGAGAGAGACAGAAGGGTATAGGAAATTATAATTTACTAGAGCAGAAACCTGTAAGCAGAAACTTCTATCAGAACCAGTTCTGGGACAAGAAGAAATATGAAATATTATTGATGAATTGCTAGGGGCTCAGTGTGGAAAAGTCTGTGCAGCTAAAAGCTCCATTGGACCCCAGACTTTGGGTGCCTTACACTTTTGAAGATTTTATCTTCAGGTGCTTAACCAAGTTCTTACAGTGAATATTGGAGAAAAAATCCTCTCATATTTCTGGGAATGTAAGAGAGGAGAATAACTAACTTGAAACATAGCAAACATTCTAGTCTTAACAAAGTTTACCCACACGAGAAACTATTTAACCAGAGCCTAATTTCCTGAGGTTTTATCAGAGCCTAACTGACCTGAGGGAAGGGAAAATCTCAACACCACACTGCCCTAGGCTTCCCCCTGGAAATAGCCAACTTTAGCCCACTCTAGTCATTTTGTACCAGTAAAATTGGGAGAGGGAATACTAAAAAATGAAGATAGGGATAAATGAACAGAAGAAATATTTGAAGTAATAATGACTGAGAATTCCACCAAATTAATGTTAGGCTCCAAACCACAGATCCAGGAATCTCAAAGAACACCAACTAGGATAAATGCTAAGAAAGAAAGAAGGAAAGGAAGAAAGAAAGAAAGAAAGAAAGAAAGAAAGAAAGAAAGAAAGAAAGAAAGAAAGAAAGAAGAAAGAAGGAAGGAAGGAAGGAAGGAAGGAAGGAAGGAAGGAAGGAAGGAAGGAAGGAAGGAAGGAAGAAAGAAAGAAAGAAAGAAAGAAAGAAAGAAAGAAAGAAAGAAAAGCTCACCTAGGCACATCATATTCAAAATGCCAAAATACAGAAAATCAAATATAAAAAAAGAACTTTGAAAGAACCCAGAGAGTCAGAGGTAAATACACCTTATCAAGAGAGGAGAAAAAGAAAATTTGCATCTAACTTATGTGCAGAAGCCATGAAAGCACAAAGAGTGTAGAGTGAAATATTTAAACTGCTGAGAGAGAAAAACCCCAGAAATCTAGAACTCTGTTTTTTGTGAAATTATCCTTCAAATGTGAAGAAATAAAGACTTTCTCTGACAAACAAAAGTAGAGGAAATTTATTGCTACTAGATCTTCCTTGTAAGAAACATTTTAAATAAAATTTTTTAGAGTAGAAGACAAATGATATAGGCCAGAAATTCAGATCTACTGATCTTTTGTTCATTTTTAATTGGATTATTTTATATGCTATTGAGTTGTTTGAGATTTTTTTGTTATTAATATTTTTGTTATTAATCCCTTGCCAATTGAATAATTTGCAAATATTTTCTCCCATTCTGTAGATTGTCTCATCACGTTGTTGATGTTTCCTTTGCTGTGCAAAGGCAGCTGTGTGTGATCCCATTCATCTGTTTTTGCTTTGGTTACCTGTGTTTTTAAGGTGTTACTCCAGAAATCTTTGCCCAGATCAATGTTCTGAAGCATTTCCCCAATGTTTTTGTTCCAGTTTTTTCATAGTTTCAGGTCTTAGATTTAAGTCTTTAATCTGTTTTGATTTGATTTTTGTATATGGTGAGAGACAGCAGTGTAGTTTCATTCTTCTGCCTATGGAGACCCAGTTTTTTCCAGCACCATTTTTGAAAGAGATTGCCTATTCCTCATGATGTGTTTAAAGTAATGGAATACTTCAGAAAAAAAATAAGTACAAGTAAAATAAAAACTTCTATTTATTTTCTTACTATTAATTGATGTAACAGGTAACAGTTTACTGAAAATAATAGCATCAATATATTTTATGAAATATGTACATATGTTTATAAGATAAATGGATGCCTACAATGATATGAAGTATAGAAGGGAAGGATTAAGAATAAATTGTTATTATAAAGAAGTCTCACAACCAGTGAAGCAGTATAGTGTTATTTAAAAGTGAATTTTGATTAGTTGTAAATGTATATTTAAAGCTCTACAGCAACAACTAGAGCAAGTAAAAAAAAAAGTATAATTGACATGCAAAGAAAGGACAGAAAGTGGAATCATATAAAATGCTTAGTTAAAATAGCAAAATTCAGAAAAACAGTGAAAGACAAACATAGAAACAAGGAACAAGAACAACAAATAAGGTATAGTAACGAATATAATGAATATTAATCCAACTATATCAATAATTACTTTAAATGTAAATGGTCTAAACATACCCATTAAAAGACAGAGATTGTCATAGTGGATCAAAAACAAGACACAACTCTATATTGTCTACAAAGCCCTACAATGAATATAAAGACACATATAGATTAAAAATAAATGGATAGAGAAAATATACTATACTAACAGTAATCAAAAGAAAGTCGGACTGGAAATTGATTGCAGACAGAACCAACTTCAAAGCAAGAAGAGTTATCAGGGATCTAAAGGGGATTGCATAATCATAAAGGGATCAGTTCTTCAAAAAAATATACCAATTTTTAACATGTGTATGTCTAACAACAGAGCATCAAAATATGTGAGGCAAAAACTGACAGAACATAAGGAAAAAATACATGAATCCCTGATTATAGTTGTATTTTTAATACTCCTCTACCAGAAATGGACAGATTCATCAGACAGAAAAACACGAGAAAAAGAGAAAAAGGAAGAAAAGAGAAAAAGATAAGGTAAATTTTTTTAAAAAATTCATAAAGATAGAAATAACAAATGAAAATGAAAAGGGCATAGTTGAACTAAACAACATTATCAATCAACTATATATTAATATAATTGGCACACATAGACTACTTCATCCAATAACAGCAGAATACACATACACCTCAAGCTTTCATGGAACATTCAGAACACAGATGTAATGCAAATCAATTAAAGAAAGGTAGCTAGAAAATACCTAAAATGTTTGCAGATTTAACAACATACTTTTAAATAACACAAGAAGAAGAAATCCAAGGAAAAAATCTCAAGAGAACTTTTTAAATATTTTAATCTAAATGAAAATGAAAACACAACAAAATTTGTGGGAGGAAGTGAAAGCAATACTTAGAAGGAAATTTATAGCAATGAATGCATATATTACAAAACAAGGAAGATTTAAAATGAATTATCAAAATTTCTACCTGAGGAAACTAGAAAATACGAGCAGATTAAGTACAACATAAGCAGAAGAAAACAAATTGATAATATAAGAGCAAAAATAAATGAATTCAAAAACAGAAAATCATTAGAGAAATAAAACTAAAAGCCGATTCTTTGAAAATATCAATAAAATTACTAAACCTCTACCCAGGCAAACTCAGAGACAGAAAGGGAGAGATTGAGAGAGAGAGATTTACATTTACTAAAAAACCCCTAGAAGCTAATATAGAAGATAATCTAGGTGACCTTGGGTTTGGTGACAACTTTTAGATCGAACATCAAAAGCACAATCCACAGAAGAAAGAATTTATAAGCTGGATTTCATTAAAATTAAAAATTTATGCTCTGCAAAAGACACTGTTAGAGAATGAAAAGACAAGCCACAAACTGTGAGAAAATATTTGCAAATGGCATATTTGATTAAAGACTGTTATATATATGAAAAAACATTTAAACTCAATTTTTAAAAAAATAACAACCCAGTTAGAAAATGGGCCAAAGACCTTAACAGACACCTCACCAAAGAAGATATCTAAATACCAAATAAGTATATGAAAAGATGTTTCACATGGTATGTCATCAGGTAAATGAAAATGGAAACAAGGTACTGTATCAGATTATTAGAACAATCCAGAACATTGACATCACCAAATTCTGGAGAGTACGTGGAGCCTAGACTTCTCCACTATGCAATTCAGCCATGTAACAAAAAACCACTTGTACCCTCTAAATCTATCTTTACAAAAATATTTTATTCCCTCCCTCCAAAATAAAATTGAACATGCCAAAAAATGTTAGCAAAGAGAAAAGGTGTAAGACAAGAATAAAAAAAGGAAATCCAGTCATTTTTTATGGGAATGCAGAATGCAGTGGTACAGCCACTTTGGAGGATAATTTGGCAGCTTTTCACAAAACTAAACATAATCTTATCTTATGAACCAGCAATTGAGCTCCCGAGTATTTACCCAAGGAGTTGAAAATGTACGCCCACATCGATACCTACACACTGATGTTTAAAGCTACTTCACTCACATCTTCCAAAACTTGGAAGAAATCAAGATGTCCTTCAGTAGATTAATGGATAAACAAACTGTGGTGCATCCCAACAATGAAATATTATTGTTTGTTAAAATGGAAGAAGCTATCAAGCCATAAAGAGACATGGAGGAAACTTAGTTGCTTAATACTAAGGGAAAGAAGCCAAATTGAAAAGGTTACATGTTATATAGTTCTAACCATATTACACTTTGACAAAAGCAAAACTATGAAGATCAAAGAAAGAATTAGTGGGTCTAGGTGTTGGAGAGAAGAGAGGGTGAATAGCTGGAACACAGAGGACTTTTAGGGCAGTAAAATCATTCTTCATGATAAAATAATAGTGGGAGAATGTCATTATAAATTTTTCCAACCAAAGAATGTAAAACTTCAAGAGTGGATCCTAATGTAAAGTATGGATTTTGGGTGATTATGATGTGTCAGTGTAGGTACGTTGATTGTAACAAATGCATCACTCTGATGGGAGATGTTGATAATGATGGTCGTGGTGGGGCTATGCATGTGAGGGAGCAGAGGGCATATGGGCAATCTTTGTATCTTCTGTTCCATTTTGCTGTGAACCTAAGATTGCTCTAAGGAAATAGTCTATAAAAATAGAATTTTTATAATTATTCTTTGTAGCTTGCAATTGCTTGGCATCACAGGTGCTTATTTCCCTGATGTTAAAATAATGGTCCAAAGGATGTATATGTTTGACAGCTTTGTAATAATGAAAGCATGGGTGTGGGAAAATAGAAAAACTAAAAACAAAAAAATTAATAAATCAGATTTACCTTCTAGTGGACGTATTCATATATGTGCTTAGAAATATTTATTACTACCTCCAGGACAACCATACATTTATCATCTAAAATCATGGCTATTGTATTGGTTCCCTCTGGTCAAAAGAATAAGAAAAAAAGAAGGAAGACAGATTGATGTTGGAGAGCAGTGAAGATACAGAATAAAATCCATAAGAAATGTAATTCCATATATTCCAGAAGACAGATTAAATTGAATACTTCAGCCAGTTATCATAAACCCTGAGGAACACAAGGCATGCAGATTATAAAAGAGAGTGAAAATTTGCTGTAATTGGCTATTAAAAGAATCTAATTGGTGTATTTGAATGACTTTCAGCTCTTCCGTAATTTATAAAAAATATAAGCTAATAGTTTGTTTTAAAAATCACAAGATGAATGATGAATGATGAATGAGGTCTTGTTGAATGCTCAGCCCGAATGCCCCTTTAACTCACGAATCCCTCCTAAAACATCATGACACTGGGATCCAACTGCTGTTTTGAGTCAAACATTACATAAATAACTGCTTCTTAATTTTAGCTATAGACGTGGCCCCAAACTTGAGTCACAAGTAAGCAATCATAAAATCTGAGATAATAAAGAGAATAAGAAGTTATGATACTTCCTGTCAAATGCAGATATAAGGAACATGATATTTCCAATATTAAATTTGTATTTGAATGTTTTCATTTGGATTCTGCTTTTCATTTCCTTCCATTCCATTTAAGCTAAAATTCTTTGCAGGTAAATTCTTCATATTAGAGTTAAACCTTTTATTAATACTGTCTTCTGAAATAAAACATAGAATAATTAATGTTTTTTTAAAAATTAGTCATACATATTTATATTTTAAGATAACTAAACTTTAACTTCTCCCTTTGCTGAATTAATCATTTCCAGTGCTTCTTTCATGATTTATTAATTGCCTGAAATCCCTACATTATGACATTGTATGTTTATAACTGTGTCTTATAATTAATCAAAAATATCAACTGTCAAGATAGATTAGATGACATTTGACAGCGGCGGAGTGCATTTGGACATTTACAACCTTTAACACAAAACTCACTCTGTCTCTATTTCTGTGTCTGTCTCTGTCTCTCTGCCAATACAACATAACATAGCATTAGTGTTTATTTAAGTAACCTAATATTTTAGTTTTAGTTACAACAGAAATTCCTACATATCTATATAATTTTATTAAAAAACTCAAAGAACACAGTAATATATAAAGTAGAAATGAAAGACCTTAATAGTGATTCTATTTACCTTCTCAGTTAATAATATCATAAACATTTTTATGGATTTACTTCCAAATAATTATTCATGTAGTCTATAGTCTGTAAAAACATAAGATTCTAGGACACACACACAGTTATTTATATGCATGTGCATGTATATTTATATAAATTATACCAAATTTTTGTTACAGAGCAATGTAGCTTCAATAATATTCCATTTCAGCCCATCAATCTTTGCCTCATTCTTTTTATAAATAAGCAGTATTCCACAGTATTAGATATAATAATGTATTTTTCTACTTCTTTATTATAAAAATGTAGATGAAACATTTAATATCTTTATAATCAACTGTGCTGTTCTGAATACCTTTATGTATTAATCTTGCAAATATACTGCAAGGTATTAGGTGTAGAGTGGAAGGCCAAAACTGAAAAATGCTGGCAAACTGCCCACAAAAGTCGATTCCAATACACACTCCCCCAAAATGAGTGTTTTTGGGTGTTTCTCCCAGCTTCTAAAACATTAAATATTATTGATTTGTTTTTAATTTTTGTCAACCTAAGTGAAAAATCTTATTTTGATATTATTTAAGATTTGTATTTTTTCTGGTTATCATATCTTATCTGAGCTTGTTTTTTTGCCACTTTTTAAGAAAAAGTGCCTCTTTATGTTCTTTACACACTTTCATAGAGTTATTTAACTTTTCTTCTTACTTGTTTATAAAATTTGCCCCTTAATCATTTGATTTTGTGTTTGTTGCAAATATTGTTCCCAATGTACCCCAAAGTTTGATTTTGCTTAAAATGCCATTGATTACATGAAACTTTATATTTTTTATCCAAGAATTCATAAATTTTATAAAATATTTTTTTCATTTCTGTCACAACATTTTTATTTTGGGGAAGTTCATTCAAGTTGCAAATTTCAGTAATATATTTCCTAACATAAATCTTCTTTCCATTCCAGGGATTCTGATAGCAGTTAACACTGGTTGAGTGCCATACATGTCAGACAATATTCTAAATATCCTATAGGAATTAGTTTGGTATCATTATCATCTGTGTTTTATTAACTGTGCAACAGAACACAGAGTTTGATTCCAGGAAACATACTCTTAACCACTATGCTATAGTTATCCTCATTTTCTGTTTAAAACTCTGTTCTAGACATCAGGTAGGAATTTATAGAATGTTAACCAGTCTATGAATTGCAAAACCAATCCATATTACATTATTGTGCCAGTTTTGACAAAACATTGCCTCATTCACTCTATAATTGCACTGAAAGTTTTGGCAATAATTCTGGTGTCACCTCAAATATGGGGGACTATAATTTATAGAGGACAGGAGATTAAACTCATGTAAATTATTTGGGTGCTTCAGATAGAGCCACCTAAGAGTAAGTGAAATGTGCACTTGATATTCCTTACAGTATTTATTGTAATAGAAAAAGTTGGAAACAAAGTTAATGTCAATTGGATACTGGTCATATATATGGTGGTATACACATAAAATGGGATATTATGCACCTCAAAGAAGAAAGACACAGATTTTGTGTGATAGAACATTTTTATTTATTAATTTTATTTTATTGCCCATTGAGAAGTTTGGAGGTGGTCACTTCTCTTCAGTGGGCGGGTGCTCCTGGCAGAGGTCCCCACAGATAGAGAGGTCCACACCTCTTCCGTTGAGGCAACATTAAATGTTCATTTATAGACTCCAGGCAATACCTAATGTTAATTGAAATGGACAATTACACACAGTCAAGTATATTATTTGTTTAAAAATAACTATGCATTTTAACACATATGTGCTGTTATCTGCATAGAATAATCCTGGGAAAAAATGTAACGAAAATTTTTTTAAAAAAATTAAAAAGATCACTAAAAATGAAAATAAAAATTTTAGGGACAACTTACCATTTTCTCTTGTTAGCCTTTCATTTCCTTTCAGTAATATTTACTTTATCCTTTCTAATTTAAAAGTGTTTGTATGCATGCTTATTTTCAATAAGGAAATTACAACTAAAATCCAAATTCACTAGTTCTTTAATCATATATTTGCCCCAATTGTTAATATAATTTTTAAAAAAATTGAATCACTTTTGTGCTAAGCCACAATCATCATCAATAACCACATTTTCCCAAACAGGTATCATCCTCTATGTTATCAAGAACATTGGTATCAGGGAGAATTTTTTAATATAATCAGTTAGAGAATAATAAAAACAAACAAAACTAAACTAAAATTCAATTGTGATGGGCTCTTGAATCATCTTTGCTAATTATATAGATCTTGCTTATTGGGGCCCCTAATCAGAGAATATGGCTACACCTGTCTTAGCCACTATCCGTTGCAAACATCTAATTTTCAGAAGTAAAAACAATTCTTCATTATCCACTTCTAGATTTTCTTTTATTTTTACCAACACCCATTCTTCAAATTTTGATGCACGTGTATTGTGTATTAGAGGTACGTACACACCTAGATAAAAGCAACAATATCAGACCTGCCACCTGATCAAAAGTGTTTTATCATCTTTAGTATTATTTTGTAAAAATCTCACCATTCGTGAGGTTTGTTAAATCTTTAGACCATTTGTAGTTTTTTGTTTGTTTGCTTTGTTTTATTTGTAATCCTAGTTTACATGCTTTTTAAGAAGTATTTTCAATGTCCTGTATCCATCATTACAGTAACAAATAGAATAGTTTCACTTTCCTATTAAGAAATACTCTCCATGCTCTGCCTAGTCATCCTTCTTCCCCCATCCCCTGGCAACCACTGATCTTAGTATTGTCCCCATAGTTTTGTCTTTTTAGTATATAATACAATTGGAATTACACAGTATGTAGCCTTTTCAGACAGGCTTAATTTCCTTCGTAAGTACATCCAAAGTTCTTCCTTATCTTCTCATAACTAAATAGCTCATTTCTTTTTATCATGAGCAATGCCCAGTTGTAGAGATGTAACACAGTTTATATATCCATTTGCCTATTAGAAAACATCTTGGTGGATTATAATTTTTGATAATTACGAATAGAGTTGCTATAAACATTCATGTCTAGATATTTTGTGTGGATGTAAATTTTCAACTCATTTGCATATGTGGAAGCACAAATGCTGGATTATATATATGGTAAGACTCATGTCCCTGGGTAGTTGAAATCCCCCATCCATTTCTTATTTTTTTTTTCTGTACCATATTTGAAATCTGTATTAGTAGTACATCCCTTCAAACCCTTCTGTCTCACTTCATCCTTTACCAAATGGCTTCCTTTTTATATGTCTTTTTGTTCATTTTATTGAGATATGCACTTTGTAGTAAGCTTTCTATTTTTCATCAATCAAGAAGAATTGCACTTACTCTCATGCTTCAGAAATCTGATAGAGATGACATTAGGATGTGACCTTGTAAATGAAAATTCATGCATATGTGCTGCAGTAATTTTATTATTTAAACTATTTTCTTGAAAACATGGGAAGACATTAAAAGTCAATGATCACATTATGTTCAAAATCTTTCATATAGATTGGGAGACATTTAGAACAAAAATACATATAAATTTTGTCTTCTAAATTTTAAAATCAAAGCAATATTTCTTATGCATTTCAAATATTTTAAAATATTTTACAAATGCTTTTCTAAAATTAAAATATTTTTATGTTAGGAGAAATAAAGCCACTTCACGCTATAAATTGTATTTAACAAAATATTTTTATTTATTTCCAAACAGAAACTATAAAATAGAATTTAAAATGCAGACTACTTATACAAAATAATTGACATAATTTTATACTATGGTTTCTCTTCAGATCATATAAATCTTTCACCCTTTACAAAACAAAATAATTGACACAATTTTGATGAGAAAAAGAGATATATGCAAAATGAAATTTCTTCTATTTTTTTCTGAATGTAAATGTAGGGTGAGATAAATTTAAATTAAAAACAAAAATTCTTAGTGGTATTCTTAATTTGACCGTGTTGGATTTATTTGGAGGGAGGTAGGATCAGGTGGGGATTTTAAACTGTATTCCACAATGCATTGATGTTTACAATTCAAGGGATGATGTTTTTCTTTATGTTTCTAGGAAAGATGGATCAAAAGAACCAATAGTGGAGATGAGAACAGAAGATGAAAGAATTACTAATCATGAAGATGGCAGCCCAGTAAATGAACCAAATGAAACCACACCACTAACAGAACCCGAGTATGTAACTTGAGATGCTTACTTATATTTAAATCAGTATTTTTAAAGCAATAATCCATTATCATTTTTTGTAATGTGTATTTACCATATTGTTATTATTGGTAAAAGAATTATGCTGTTTCATTTTCATTGAAAGACTATATGAATATTTAAAATCCATATATATTGAGAAATTTCAAATAAAACTGTTATCAATGACAGAGAAGGTCCATTTTTAACTATATATCTCTACTTTTATGCAAGAATATATAAAAGACAGAAAGAAGTATGTCATAGAGTTGGATTTTCCAACAATAATTTTACTCTTAAAGGATATAATACTTTAACTTTCAAATTAAAAAAAATGATTATTACTAAAATAAAGGTGTATTGGGACATTAGTCATCACTTCATTCAAATGACTGTAAAACACACCCAATACCATTAACAAAAAGAATATTTCAAAGAAAAGGAGGAAATACAGTTAAACTGTTATTTAAAGTCTATGTAGTAAATGATGCTTGATCTTCATTCAAGACTATGTTATTCATTTCTGCATCCCTCATAGCTCCATTAAAACTATCGTAGATATCTCAAGTAAACCTGCAAAGAGGAACATGTGCCTAGCTTAATGTACATTAAATTTAAAATGATTCAAAGCAATACCATTAAGATTGTACTAATTGTGTTCTTTTGAACATATATGGTACTAATAAAGGCATGGTGATCACAATCTTCTTTACTGCTTACCAAAATGAATTTTAAACTTTATTATTTTTCAAAACAAATAGCTATTTTTCTTTATCAGCTAGTATTCCCTTGCAGAATAACCTGATTTAGATTTTTAATTCTAAATCAAAGGCAGAGTGTTGTCATAGTTGCAGAAATGATTTTCTCTTTGAAAGCCTCTCTATCTGCCTTTAAAGGGCTGAAATGATTAACATTTATATAAATACAAAGTACCACTCCACAGTAAAAGTTTTAACATAAATCCTGAACTCATTTTTTTGTGATTGCATTTAGAGATTACTACATTCTGAATTGAAGTTAATTGTTTTTGAAGTGGGTTCTGTAATGTAACTTTCAAAAATTATGAAAACTAGTTAAGACAATGCCCTTGGACTGGGCTGTATTTGGGGGAATAAATGTAATTTAACTATCCTAGGTTTCAGTCATAGAAGTATTAACCATAAAATATAATAAAAATAACCGTAATCTTTAAAAATTTAACATAAACATAAGTAGTGAGACATTACATATGCAGAAATACACCATCGAGGATTACTTGAAAACACTGGTTCATTAAAAACTCAATACATAATTCTAAGAGTAAGAGATATATAAAGCATTATATTAACCTCTTATCATAACTCTAAATTTACCTACTTTTTGATGTTAGGAATGACTCATTGTTTTTGTAACTTTTATTGTCAATATTTTCAGTACTTGGGAATGGTAGAAAGAACAATGAGTGCATTAATAGGCTGGGCGCGGTGGCTCACACTTGTAATCTTAGCACTCTGGGAGGCCAAGGCAGGAGGATATCTCAAGGCCAGGAGTTTGAAACCAGCCTGAGCAAGAGAGAGACCCCGTCTCTACTAAAAAATAGAAAGAAATTAATTGGCCAATTAAAAATATATAGAAAAAATTAGCC
>CAUYRT010006114.1:0-11451 GCA_963574885.1 Lepilemur ruficaudatus | reverse complement strand
TCCTAGGACATTGCTGGGCTTTGAACTTCATTTCCCCAGCCCAGAGGTCTGGCAGCCTTGGTAGCAGCTGCCACCCCCATGTGGATGTCAGCCGGGCAAGTCTGGGTTTTTTTCAGGATTCCAGCGCTAATGCCTGGGTTCTGCTGGAAGGAGGCATTAGTCTTCTCAAACTCCCCCTCCCACCTCCAGCCACACCCTCACTTCTGTTTCCTTCTGTTTCGTATTTTAGATTCGAGGGGATCTTTCGCACATGTAACAAGTTCTTGCTTTGAACTTAAAAATACACATTATGAAAGGGAAAAAAAGTGTGTTCCAATCTTACTTGAAATGCCCAAATATGATTAATATTAGAGTGTGAAATACATCTGCGTATCTCCAGGAGCCAGCTGCTGGGAGCATTTTGCAGGATCAGGCTGGTTGTTGTGGTGTGATTTTTTTTTAAACAAAACATAAGCCCGAAATGATCCGTGTATAGCCTCTCCACACAGTCCCCTTTGTCAAAAACTCAATCTTCCCGATTTTTATTTTCTCCTCATTTGGCTTGATCCCAATCATGGAGGACAGTGTGGGGGTCAAACGGGTTCCAGTTTCAGTCTCGCCGTTTCCCTCTTGCTTATCTCTGTGTTTCTCCCTCTCTCTTTTCTAAACCTGCCTGGCTACACCCACGTACTTTCAAATTCAGGAAACAAATTATTTGGGTCACACAGGCCACCATCAGTATTTATCAGTCAAAAACTGCTGCTTGGCATTTTGAAAACTGATTTACGAATACATACAGGGTCTTGCATGTCAACAACTGCAAATTATGGATAACAGATTTGCATCTTCTGTAATTTCATGGCCTCATTCAAAGGGAGTTAATGAGCTAACAACAAAGCTAAATGATAATGTGTGTGTGGTTTTTTTTCTCTCAAAGCTGTTTTTGAACCAGCTGCCTGCCTCTCCCATCAAAACGACTGAAAGAAGGAAAGAAAACAAAAAATGATTACCTTAATTTATTGAAAATTTTAGCTTTCAAGCATTAAAAGATTTTAAATCCATGAATTACTCAGTATACGATATATGAGTCAATTACAGGAAGACCAGGACATGGCTAACCAGTTTTCATCAATCTCCAGCTAAAGTATATTCAGAGAAATGAATCTAGAATTCAATCAAAGAAGGAGCTGACATTAAATTCCTTCTGAACACACAACTCTCAAAGAATATTTGAGGGATACTAAAAGTGAAAAATAATGTATATTTGTCTTGGTGAAGGTGCACTATATTTAGAGACACACGATGTTAAAAGTTGTGTATTGACATTGAAAACTTCCTTAGCAATTTATTCCCAGGAGAGGTGGGGCAGCAGAGGATGATTACTTGGTAAACGAGCAATACAAATAATAGGGCCCCTAACTGGGGACATTTACTGTGGGATTGTAGGGGTCTGGGAGAATTCCAAGTAGGAGATGGATATTTCCCCCCTGGATTTCAAATATAATTGGGATCCCAGTAAGTGGGAAAAGCAAGGAGAGCATCTCACAAGAGTGAGGCTGAGGAAGGAACTTGGAGAAGGATGTCCTTTAAGTACTCAGGGTCCAGCGAATAGAGCTGCTTCTTTTCTTAGTTTGGAGAATTCATGGAGTGATGTGGTTCAAAAGTGCATCAAAAACATCACATACCTAGAAAATGCCCACTGAAAGATGTTGAGACTTCTACACAGAAGACCACACACAATTACTGATCATAAATGGAGGGGAATGGCTTGTTCATGGATTGAAAGATTCAATGTTGTTACATCTTGTTTTCTTGAAATTAATCTGTATGTTTAATGCAATTCCAACAAATATCCCAGCAAATCTTATACTTGTGGAAATTGACAAGCTGATTCTAAAATTTATATGGAAATGGAAAGAGTTCAGAATAGCCAAGGTCCCAGAAGAATAAGATGTATAAAACTTTAAGATGTATTATAAAGCTATAGTAAGTAAGATTGTGAGTCACTAATAAAAGGGTAGACAAACTGACTAACAAAATGGAAGAGAGTCCAAAAACACAATCACATATATTTGGTCACCTGATTTATGACAAAGTTGGCAGTTATGTTACTGGTGACAGTGTAAATGGGTGCACCCACTTTGGAAAACATGAATATTCTGTGACCCAGCAGTTCTGTATCTCAGTATCTCAACTGAAATGTGTGCGTGTGTGCACCAAAAGACATGTACAAGGATGTGTGCAATGTCAATGTTTATTACGGCCCCTCCCATTGGAAACAAACTAAATGTTCATCAGCAATTAAATGGGTAATAAGTTATAGTTCATTCCTACAATAGAACTGTGGTTCCCAACCCCTGGGCCAGTGGACTGGTACCAGTCTGTGGCCTGTTAGGGAGTGGGCCGCAGAGCCCCACCCAGGCCCCTGTCAGTGGAAAAATTGCCTTCCATGAAACCAGCCCCTGGTGTCAAAAAGTTTGGGGATTGCTGCAATAGAACGCTAGATAGCAGGGTTCGGCAAACTTCTTCTGCACAGGATCAGGTAGTAAACCTTCTAGACTTTGCAGGCCATTCAGTCTCTGCCACAGCGACTCACGGGCTGCTGTATTGTGAGTGCAGCCACAGACAATATGCAAACGAGGGAGCACAGCTACTCATAGCACTTTCCTTATGGACACTGCATCTGCTCTGTGATTCCTCCACTTACATTAAGTTCAAAAACAGGCAGATCTAACTTATGGTGATGAAGGACAAAATAGTGATTAGCTTTGAAGAGGTAATAACTCGGCAGGCTTCTGTGCTGTGGCTAATGTTCTATTTTGTGATTTAGATGGTAGCTAATCAGGTGTGTCACTTTTATATAAAAGTTCACCAAACAGTACTATAGATTTTCTAAATCTCAATAGAACAGTGTTTTTCATTTGTTTTGAAGAATCTAAGGCCAATTTATTTTAAAATTTTTATTTATTTATTTTTATATGACCTAGATATCCTTCTCACCAAAACCCCATTTCCATCACTAACTGTCTATGCCACCTGGGCCAAGTTACTTATACACTCTAGTGTCAGTTTCACCATTTCTTTTATTTCAAAATATTAAGGAGGTACATGTTTTTGTGACATGCATACCTTATGTAATACTTAAGTTGGAGTTTTAGTGTGCTCATCACCAGAATAAAGTTCACTGCACCTGATAGGTAAGTTTTACCCCTCCTCTCCTACCACCCTTTCCTCCTTCTTGGTTTCCAATGTCCTTTACATTTCTTTGTGCCCATTGTTTAGCTTCCAATTGTTAGAAAGCACATATGGGGTTTGTTCTTCCATTCCTGAGATACTTTGCTTAGGATAATGGTCTCCAGTTTCATCGAAGTTGATAAAAAGACATTATTTCATTTCTTTTTATGGCTAAGTAGTACTTCATGGTATATATACCACATTTTTTTTATGCACTCATAAATTTATGGGCACTTAGGTTGATTCCACATCTTTGCAATTGTGAATTGTGCTGCAATAAGCATTCAAGTGCAGGTGTCTTTTTGATAAAATGACTTCTTTTCCTTTGGGTAGATACCCAGTAGTGGGATTCTTGGATTGAATACAGTCTACATTTATTTCATTGAGGAATCTCCATATTGTTTTCCATACAGGTTGTACTAATTTGCAGTCCCACTAACAGTGTATAAGTGTCCATATCTCTCTGTATCCATACCAGCATCTATTGTTTTTCCACCTTTTATTAATGGCCATTTTGACAGAAGTAAGGTGATGTCTCATTGTGGTTTTAATTTGCATTTCCCTGATGATTAGTGATGTTGAGTGTTTTTTCATATGTCTGTTGGCCATTTGTCTATTTTCTTTCGAAAAACTTCTGTTATGTCTTTTGCTCACTTTTTAATAGGGTTGTTTTTTTCTTGCTGATTTGCTTGAGATCTTTGGAGATTCTGGATATTAGGTCCTTATTGGATGTGTAGTTTGTGAATATTTTCTCCCATTGTGTAGGTTATCTACTTACTCTGTTGATTATTTCCTTTGCTGTGCAGAAATTTTTGACTTAATTAAGTCCCATTTATTTCTTTTTGTTGTTGCTGTATTTGCTTTTGGGTCTTAGTCATAAATTCTTTGCCCAGGCCTATGTCTAGAAGAATTTTTTTTGCATGTTTTCTTCTAGAATTTTTATGGTTTCATGCCATACGTTTAAGTCTTTTATCCATCTTGAATTAATTTTTGTATATGGCGAGAGATAGAGGTCCTGTTTCATTCTCCTGCACATGTCTGTCCAGCTTTCCCTGCACCATTTATTTATTTTTAATTAATTATTTTTTTTTGGAAGCAGAGCCCTAGCCAGAAACCAGGCACACATGCTTCCCCTGCACCATTTATTGAATAGGCCTTCCTTTTCCCAGTATGTTGTTGTCTCCTTTGTTGAAGATCAGTTGGCTGTAGGTAGATGGTTTTATATCTGGGTTCTCTGTTCTGTTCCATTGGTCTATGTCTCAATTTTTGTGCCAACACCATGCTGTTTTGCTTACTATAGGCTTGTAGTATAATTTGAAATCAGATAATTCAATACCTTCAGATTTGTCCTTTTTGTTTAAGATTGCTTTGGCTGTTTGGGCTCTTTTTTGGTTCCCAATGAAGTGTACTATTACTTTTTCTAGATCTGTGAAATACGATGTTGGTATTTTGATGGGGATTGCATTGAATCTATAAATCAATTTGGGCAGAATGGACATTTTAATAATGTTGATTCTATTAATACCAATCCATGAGCATAGGATGTTTTTCCATTTGTTTGTGTCATCACTATTTTGTAGTTCTTGTAGAGATCTTTCATCCCCTTGGTTAAGTATATTCCCAGGTATTTTATTTTCTTTGTAGCTATTGTAAATTGTATTGAGTCCTTGATTTAACTCTTAGTTTGACTGTTATTAGTATATAGAAATGTTACTAATTTGTGTACATTGATTTTGTAACCTGAGACTTTGCTGAATTTATTTGTCAGTATTTTAGGAGTCTTTTGGTAGAGTCTTCAGGGTTTTCTAGATACAAGATCATATTGTAAGTGAACAATGGTAGTTTGACCTCCTCTCTCCCAATTCAGACATCCTTTATTTCTTTCTATTGCCTGTTTGCTCTAGCTAGAGCACTTCCAGCACTAGGTTGAATAGAAGTGGTGATAGTGGGCCCCTTTGTCTTGTTCCCGTTCTTAGTGGGAATGCTTTCAACTTTACCCCTTTCACTATGATGTTGGCTGTGGGTTTGTCATATAAGGCTTTTATTATAATAATTTGAGGTATGTTTCTTCTATGTCTAGTTTGTTGAGGGTTTTTATCCCATGAAACAGTGCTGGATTTTATTGAATGCTTTTTCTGTATCTATTGAGACAACTCATCTATTGAGTCTTTGTTTTTCCTACTGTTTATGTGGTGAATTGTATTTATTGACTTGCATATGTTGAACCGTTCTTGCATCCCTGAGATGAAAGCCACTTGATTATGGTGAATTATCTTTTTGATGTATTGTTGAACTTGGTTTGCTAGTAATTTGTTGAGGATTTTTGCATGTATATTCATAAGGGGTATTGGTCTATAGTTTTCTTTTTTTGTGTGTACTTTCCTGGTTTTGGTATCAAGGTGATACTGGCCTCACAGAATGAGTTAAGGAGGAGAATTCTCTCCTTCTCCATGTTATGGAATAATTTCTGTAGGATTGGGACCAGCTTTTCTTTGTAGGTCTGGTAGAA
The DNA here is from genome assembly GCA_963574885.1 of Lepilemur ruficaudatus. Classification (NCBI taxonomy): domain Eukaryota; kingdom Metazoa; phylum Chordata; class Mammalia; order Primates; family Lepilemuridae; genus Lepilemur; species Lepilemur ruficaudatus. The sequence goes on along the minus strand of CAUYRT010006114.1, from coordinate 5,729 downwards.
TTTGGTTGTGAATCTGTCTGGTCTGGGGCTTTTTTTTAGGGGGGGAGATTTTTCATTACTGCTTCAGTCTCACTGCTCATAATTGGTCTGTTCTGGATTTCTGTTTCTTCCTGATTCATGCTTGGGAGGTTGTGTTCTAAGAATTTATCTATTTCCTCTGTTTTCTATTTCTTTTTTTTTTTGAGTAGCAGTTTTCATAGCATTCACAGATGACATTTTGTATTTCTGCAATATCTGTTGTAATGTTTTCTTTTTCATTTCTGATTGAGCTTATTTGAGTCCTTTCTCTTCTATTTCTGGTTAATCTGGCCAGTGGTCTATTGATTTTATTTATCTTTTCAAAGAACCTACATTTTATTTCATTAATCCTTTTGACTTTTTCTTTTTTGGTTTCCATTTTATTTACTTCTGCTCTGACCTTTGCTATTTCTTTTCTTCTGCTGTCTTTGGGTTCAGTTTGCTCTTCTTTTTCTAGTTCCTTGAGATATGACTTTAGGTTGTTAACTTGTGATCATGCTAACTTTTTGATGTGGGCATTTAAGACTCTGAGCTTTCCCCTTAGAACCACTTTTGCTGTGTCCCATAGACTTTTGATTGCGTCCCCTTCATCATTCAGTTTGAGGAATCTTTTGGTTTCCATCTTAATTTCATTATAAAGCAGAGGGTCATTCAGCAGCAGGTTGTTTAATTTCCACAACTTTGTGTCAATTTGAGTGTGTCTCTTGAAATTGATTTCTAGTTTTATTCCCCTGTGGTCTGAGAAAATACATGGAATGATTTTGATTTTCTTGAATTTGCTAAGGCTTATTTCATGGCCTAAGGTATGATCACCCTTGGAAAATGTCCTATGTGCTGATGAGAAGATTGTATATTTAGTAGTTTTGGGTAGAATGTTCTGTAAATGTCTGTTAGGCCCTTTTGTTCTACAGTTCCATTTAAGTCTGGTGTTTCTTTATTGATTTTCTACTTTGGTGATCTGTCTAGCTCTTTCAGTGTAGTGTCAAAGTCCCTGGCAATTATAATGCTAATGTTTATTTCTTTGCTTAGATCTAGTAGAATTTGTTTTGTGAATCTGGGAGCTCCTGTGTTAGCTGTATATACATTTAGGATTGTTATGTCTTCTTGTTGAATTGCTCCTTTTACCATTTTTTTTCTCACTGCAAACCTGACCATGAAATCCTTTTATCATTCTATGATGACCACCTTTGTCTTTTTTTTAACCATTGTTAATTTAAAGTCTATTTTATCTGATGTGAGAATAGCTACATCTGCTCACTTTTGTTTTCCATTTGCATAGAATTTTTTTTCCATCCCTTTATCTTGAGTCTGTATGAGTCCATGTGAGTTAGATGTGTTTCTTGGAGACAATGTGTACATGGGGTGTGTTTCTTTCATCCATTCAGCCAATCTATGTCTTTTAAGTGGGGCATTAAGACCACTTACATTCAGTGTTAGTATTGGTATGTGGGATACTGTTCTGTTCATCATGTTGGATGATACCTTGTTGTTTTATTTATCCTCTTTTGATTTTGTTTTATAAGAGCTATGAACTTTAACTTTTCACAGTTTTTACACTGATGAGTATCTGTTGTGCTGTTTCACGTGTAACGCAGTTCTGAATATTTCCTGTACGGCAGGTCTAATAGTGACAAATTCCCTTACTGTTTGCTTGTCTAGAAAAGTCTTTATTCTCTATTATTTATGAAATTTAGTTTTGCAGGATACAAAATTCTCAGCTGGAAGTTGTTCTATGTAAGAAGAATAAAAATGGGGTCCCAATCCCTTTGGCTTGTAAGGTCTCTGCTGAGAAGTCTGCTGTTAGCCTGATGGGTTTTCCTTTGTAGGTTATTTGTTGCTTTCATCTTGCTGTTTGTATTAATAGAATTTTCTTCTTCATTTTGACTTTGTCCAAGTTGATGACTATGTGTTGTGGAGATGTCTTATTTTCTATGAGTCTCTCTGTTGTTCAATGATCATCTTGTATCTAGATGTCTGAATCTCTGGTGATACCAGGGAAGTTTTCCTCAATAATTCCTTTGAATAGGTTTTCCATGCTTTTTGATTTTTCTTCTATCTCAGGGACACTTATAATTTGCATATTGGTTCACTGCACATAGTCCCATATTTTTCTGAGTGATTGTTCAGTCTTCTTTATTTTATTTTATTTTTTTCATCTTTGACTGATTGACTGACTGGGTTAGTTTGAGAACCTTGTTTTCAAGCTTTGAGATTCTTTCGTCTGCTTGGTCCCACCTGTTCTTGAGGTTTTCTGCTGTATTTTGAAATTCTCCTAAATGATTCTTTCATTTCTTTAAGTTTTGTTATATTCTTTGTTATGTTGTCTAGCTCTTTAGCAACTTTTTCATTTTTTCATTTATGTTCTGACTTTTTTTTGGCTTCTTTGTTTTGGTTTTAAACTTTCTCTTCAATCTCACTCATCTTATTTGCCATTCTGAATTCTATTTCTGACATTTTGACTATCGCCTTTTGGTTGGGGTCCCTTGCTGTAGATCCATTATGATCCCTTGGGGGTGTTGAACTACCTTGTTTTTATCACATTGCTAGAGTTCTTTTGCTGGTTTCTTCTTGTCTGAAACCTTTTCTCTCAGCTTAGGGCAGATATGTTTGCAGCCTGCCTGCTTTGCTGGGAACTCTCCTTAGTGAGAAGAAGGAGAGGTCTCTAGATGGCACTTTTGTGACCTGCTCTGGAAGATAGACCTGGCAGGGAAAGGGGTGGCTGAATTGAGAGCCTGTAATGCAGCTGTTCTGTGTTGTCACATTCCTCTGTGATTGTCACAGTGCGAGCTGGTGCAGGATGATCTTCGTACCAAGTGGTGGGCTGTTCCCCAGGCTGCTGTTGGAAGTTTGGATTGGGGACTGTGTGAGTTCTTCTCCATAGAGACCAGCCTTGTGGGAGATTGTTCTACCTGGGTCTCCCCATGTCAGTGATAGTGGCAGCTAGGTGAGGCTATCTAGGTAGTGGTCATGGCTGTAATGGCTGCAGGTGTTTGCTCCAATTGGGTCCAGGTGAGATGGTGGCCTGAGGTTATAGTGTCCCTGGCAGAAGGATGGTGGCCATCAGGAGCTGTCGGGGTGGGGCCACATGTTCTGGCAGCAGTGCGGGGGCCTTGGAGGCAGAACCTCTGGGATGGAGCCACAAGGCCTAGCGCAGCCGGGGCTGTGGAGCTGGGCCATGGGGCATCCGGGGCTCTCCCCTTGCCCAGGTCCTGTGGAGGCAGTCACTCAAGGCTCTTCAGGCAGTGTCTGTTGCTCCCATTCTGCTCAAATCCTCTGTGCATGTGGGGTGCTCTGCTCCCAGTCACGAGGTATGTGACAGTGTCTGCTTTCCCTGTTCCCTCCCCAGCCTGGCCAGGGCAATGTGGAGGTGGGTGCAGCAAATCCAAGTCCTATGTAAACCTGGTGCTCTGGACCTGAGAGCTTGGATTGGCAACAGTTGCAGCAAGCCAGGAATGGAAGCTACCAGGTCCCTGCTGGCCCCTCTTTCCAGTGCAATGTTGCTGTGCAAACTCCAAGCAGCCCCCTGATCCGTCTGGAGGTCTGCAGTGGTAGTGGGGACCCCTCATAGCTCAGGCCATAGTGTTCACAGTGGGAGCATGAAGCCCCAGGGCTCTCTCCTCCTGTCCTTCCCCACATGTAGATGCCTCCCCCAGGCACCTTCTGATCTTGCTGAGTGGATCACCCCTTCACCTTGTCCTTCACTCTCAATGTCTCCCATCACTTCTCCAACGATTCACAATGCTCTTTCCAAGAAGGCCCATCCATAGGTGGGCCTAGGACCAATTGAAGAGACAGAATCATGTGTTGGCTAAGAGCATGGATTCTGTAGATAGACTGTTGTGTCTAAATCCTAGTTCTATCATTAGCTATGTGACCTTAGGCAAGTTGCTTCACCTCTCTGTTCTTTAGTTTTTCCCAACTGTAAAAATGGGAACACCCATAGTACTCACCTCCTAGTATTGCTGTAAGAATTATGAGTTAATCCATATAAAGTTACTTAGAACAATGCTGGCATACCTTAAGCACTCAATAAATGTTAGCTATTATTATTGTGGCTTTGTTTTAGGTCTTATGCTCCTGTGTGTTATAAACTCTTGATTCTGCCATATGTTATGTTTACTTTTAGATTAAGCAAGGCCAGGAGCACAAAGAAGTCTTTCTAACTCCCATGTGGTCCACCCCAGCTCACCAGGAATCTGATTCCAAGGAGTCTGGGAGTAAAGGCTCATAGTCATAAATAATATAAATATCCCTCATCCTGTTTAGAAGGTACATATTGCCTGTGAAAAGTTGCAGTGTCAGTAGGTGCTAGTTGAAGACTCTGAGATCTGGGATTCCAAAAAAATATATATTTCCATTCTGACCAATCATTTTTATACAAAACAGATGAGACTCGTTGGATAGGTGTGTGAACAATGTCTTTTGCTGCTTGCCTGCTCTCTGGGCCTAGGTCTGGCATCCAAAGAGTGCTCAAGGCAGGATCTCTTGACCTCCAGGAACTTTATAAGGTGTAACCTTGCTCACCCACCTAAAATATTACCTTGGAAAAAGGCCAAAAATAAATAAAGGCAGAAATAGGCATCTTACCGCCACCCATTACGTCCTATAAATGACTACTACACCATGGTGGGAGGCAACATGTTCCATGACTTAAAAAAAATGAAGCAAATAGCCTTTTTTACTGAACTACAAATATTCATTCAACTGTTCAATCATTCAACAAATTTTATTGAGCGCTTAATATGTGCTGTATAAAAGGCCAATGAAGTTCACCAGTAAAAGAATCTTTCTGACTTTGTTCTTTGTTTAAGGTGATGTTTCTTTAAAATTTTTGACCATGGAATGTAACAATCTCTTTTCTTCTTCTTTTTCTTTTTTCCTGGTAATACCTATTTATATCACAGAACACACTTTGGCAAATGCTGAGTTAGCTAATCTTTTATTGCTGAAGACCAAGTTTTCCTAACTCTTTGCTGTCATAAATAACACTGCAGTGAACATTCTTGTACCTACAGTTTTGCACACATGTTGGATTATCTTTTTAGGATAAATTTATAAGAGTAGAATTGTTGAGTTAATGGTTCTGTTTCTTTTTCTGTGCATAAAAGACCCTATGTCAGTCTTACAAATCTTAGGGACTCATGGACTTGTAAAATATCAGAGTTGGAAGGAACCTGAGAAAGCATCAACTCAAGTTCCCATGTCACGTGGGCAGACCAAGGCTTGGAGCCAGTTCAGTCTCAGTGCACTACTCAGAGTTCCACATGGGCTCTTGGGACAGCCGTCCAGCAGAAGAAAGACATGCTGGAGGGAAATCATCCAGGCATCACCAGTACCAGCATTGGCATCTTCTGGCTCGGCCTACTCCCTCCCTCCTTATCCTTCCTCCGGGGCTTTTTGTTTTAAGCCATTGAGTCGTATGTATGAGCCACCAGGTATTTACCAAGAATGAAATGTCAGAGATTCTAAGATTCTATTTAGTACCCATTCTTCTTGTTAAAGAAGCTCGCGAAGGGCACAGGTTTGAGCGTGTGTATTTGAGCGTGTGTGTGCGCATGTGCACACTCATATAGTAATTGCTTTGGGAAGCCTGGGATAAGATGCACATACAACCCATGTGATATTGATTTCCCTGCAGCACAGCTATGACCCTGAGGCTTGCATTGCCTTATGAGGGGACTAGGCTGGGAGTTGTGTGAATTATTTCTTAG
>CAUYRT010006113.1:0-12598 GCA_963574885.1 Lepilemur ruficaudatus | reverse complement strand
TAGAACATCTCAAAGTCATCCTCACTCAGGGGCTCTGCACTTTCTTCAGTAGCAACACTGAAGTTCTCCAGGATGACCGCAATGTACATGTTCACCACAACCAGAAAGGATATGATGATGTAACTGACAAAAAAGAAAATCCCAACAGATGGGTTCCCACAGTCTCCCTTGACTGAGCTTCCAGGGTTAGCTTTATTTGGGTCACAGTCGGGTGGTCCACTATTAAGAATAGGTGCCAGCAATCCATCCCAGCCAGCAGAGGTGGTAATTTGGAACAGGCAGATCATGCTGTTGCCAAAGGTCTCAAAGTTGAACATGTCATCAATTCCAACTTCCCTCTTAACATAGGCAAAGTTGGACATTCCAAAGATGGCGTAGATGAACATGACCAGGAAGAGCAGGAGGCCGATGTTAAACAACGCAGGAAGGGACATCATCAGAGCAAAGAGCAGCGTGCGGATCCCCTTCGCTCCTTTGATGAGACGTAGGATCCGGCCAATCCTGGCAAGACGGATCACACGGAACAGGGTAGGGGACACAAAATATTTTTCTATCAGCTTGGAGAGAAACATACCTATATGACGGGGGAAGAAGTAAAAATGAAATATTTAAATATCCATGTTACAGAACATCATGACTCTAAACAGTTTTATCTGCTACCTTATTTCTTATGAATTCAGGACTGTTATTTTATATTGAAAGCAATTTCTTAAAAAAAGATTAAACAATTCCAAAGGAAAATGATCGGAATTACCATTGTGACATTTTCTCCTCTTTACTAAATTCTTGGACCTTTTTTATTTCCTTCACAATATGAAAATTTTTAATTATAAGGTTAATACCTGCTCACATAGAAAATTTAAGCAATACAGTAAAATGCTAAAAAGGAAATATAAATCACTTGAAATGTCACCAACTGTAACTATTGTCAATATTTGCTGAGGATCACTCCAGACATTTTTCACCGCAAGTGCATGCACACAACCCCCCCCACAGCCACATATGCACATACGCAAATGTAATCATGTTATATACTCCTTTCTTTGTAACCTGTTGTAATCACTGCGTATGTCATGGAGATATTGCCATACAAATGAAACAAAATAATTTCTTCTAGTTGTATAATGTTCTGTCAAAACAACCACATATTGAAGAATAGCATTTATACTGTTTTCATTTTTTGGCTGAAATGAGTATCTAAATAGGTATATTTTTCCTAGTTACCTGACTATATTTTTGGATAATATATTAATAGAAGCTGAGTCAAACAGTATGTTTAAATATTTTTAGATATTGCTGAAGCTATCTCCAGAAAGTCTATACCAATTAACATCCCGAATGGCAGTATACAAAAATACTCATAGCCTACATGTTCAACAGTATTGGGTATTTCCACTCATCTTTATAATTTTTATCAGGAAATCTTTGTGACAATTTAAAAAATTTACAGTTGCAATGTATTTGCATGCTGCTGAAAAAATCCACATTTTTTTTTGTTTATTGGATATTTTGTATCCTTATTAGTTGTTTTAAATTTTCTGTGTTTTTGGTCTAGGTGGGTCTTTGTCCATTTTTCTACTGGGAGGTTTACTATTTTCTTATTAATTTACAAGAACTATTTTCAATGAAAGTTTGTTCTTTTTTTGGCCTTAAATGTTACATAAAACTCCTTCAAGTTTTCTTTTTCATTCTTTTTTTTTTTTTTTTGCAGTGAACTTTATCCCAAGAATATCTTGATTTTATGCAGATAAAATCTATTATTTTTTCCCTTCATAGATTCAGGTTTGTGTCATAGATAGAAAGAAATATTTAAGTTCATAGTTATAAATCTATTTTCATATATTTTCTATTAGAATTCATTTTTGAAATTTTAGCTTTTTATTCATATGATCTTTTTACTGAGGAAATTAGTAATTATATATTAAAGTTTAATTTGCGAATATCTATACAAATCAATTGAGCTTTTATTTTTAAACATTTTTATTTAGCATCAATATTATAATAGTCTTACTATCTAGCAACATAAGCCATCTGTCATCACCCTAATTTTCCTTCCAGATGAATTTTAGAATCATTTAGATGTATATCATCAATTTATAACCCCCACCACATAAAAAACTCATTGATATTTTCATTGAATTTATAAATTAATTTATAAAATGATTATAATTACAATGAGAGCCATCATACCTAAGTACAAGATAAGCCTTTCAATTATTTCAGCCTTCTTTTATATCTTAAAGTTTTCTTCACAGAAGTCTTATATGTTAAGGTAGCTACTAGATAGTTTACTTTATTTTTGTTGCAATTGTGAATGAGATTTTGCTTCAAACATATTTTCTCATTTTTTTGCCCATGTATAATTAGTAATGTTAGTACGTGTACTTTAAAATTTGTTCCTTCTGAAGGGTAATTGAATCTATTTTTAGTTGATTCTTTTTCATTTTTAACAAATCCGATTATATGATTAAGATAAAGATAATATGCTCCATTGTTTCAATATATGTACTTCTTTGTTTGCTAAATCTAATTGCATTGGCCAACACTTTTAAAAATAGAAGTGCACTCTTTTCTTCTTCTTGACTTAATGGAAATGCTTCCAGAATTATTCTTGTTGGTGTGAAATCCCCACCTAAATTTTAATTAGTTTTCTTATATCTTAACTTTAGTGATGCTTCTATTAATAATATTCTTTCTAAAAAATATTGATTTAAAATGCGTATTCTATTATGTGCCACTTAATATTGTGGTGCTAGGTTATGTAACTTTTAACCTTTTTAAACCCGTTTGATCATTTGTACGTTTGTATTAAATGATCTCTACAATCCCTCCCCATTTAAAACTTATACTTCTAAAAATAAATGCAATCTTAAAATACTGCGTAAGATATGTGAAGACAATGAAAAAGCAAGAAGATAGAAAAACAGCTATGATAATGAAAAGGAGGAAGTATAAAATCATGTACTGTGATTCACAGACATGACTATGATTGGTTGAGAAATGATTGACATTTTATAGACATGCCCGATTTTAAGCCATAGAAATACAGCTGGGATTTCTGGAGAACTTAACTTCACTTTAAATTCAGGAAGAATTTTCATAGTCACAGATATCCTGGCTATTGATATTTTCATTATCATTGATCAAAGGACTAGTCTCATATGTGCAAAACCGGGAAGTGATTTCAGATTCTGCACTGGTCTTCCAAGACACATCTATATGTAAACCTGGTAGCTATCTTTGTGAAGGATAATATCGACAACTAAAATATCAACAAGTATAATGTCCTTCCAACAGATATAAATATTTGGCTTTGAAACTTGTAGTGTGATCCCTGGAACATTAAAGTGTGAGGGACACAGATATTTGTGTTTTGTTTTGTTTCAAGGTTCCTTAACCCTTTCATTTTACTAACTTTCTCAAAAGTAAATTTACACACAAGAATTCAGAAACTTCTCTTAGCAACAGGTGGAGTTTAGTTTTATTCGAAACTAAAATTTGAATAATAAATGGTCTTACCTACAATGGAGATAATCACAACCACAAAATCAAAAATGTTCCATCCTACGGTGAAGTAGTAGTGTCTGAGGGAGATCAGTTTTAGCACACATTCTCCAGTGAAAAGGATAATAAAAACAACGTTTATCCAGTATAAAACATCACTCATGTATACACTTTGTCCCTCCTTTTCTACCATCATGGTTACCATGTTGAGGCAGATAAGAACCATGATGCTGATATCAAAAACTTGATTTGTTACTAGGTCAAATATACATCCTTGGAATTTGTTCTGCAAAGAAACAAGAATAATAAGGAATGGAGAGTAAATTTTTTTCAAGTAGGATCCACACATTAAAGATGTACACTAGAGATTAATAAAAAAAAGACTTGAAAATTTGAATCCTAAACATATACATATTTTTTTTACCCCTGGCCGAGGAATTGGCTTTTGTGGTTTCTTGGACCCCAACTTTTTCATTGCATTATAGTATTTCTTCTGTTCTTCTGTCATAAAGATGTCTTGACCTCCAAGGTAAAGAAATAAAAAATAAATCTAGTTAAAACAAGAATCATTGTCTAGATCTTTTTTCAGATCTTGAAGACAGGTTACAATATGTTAATATAGAAATAAATGTATTTTTATGTTAATGATAGCTATAAATGAAATTTGGGGCTTAATGGACTATCTATTTGTAGAAAAATGACTCTCCATACATAATATTATGTTCATATATAAAATATATGTATATATGTAATAAGGATTGTCTCCATTGTCTTTTGATGTGCCAACCAGTAGTGTTTTAAACTATGTACTGATATTTTATTTTATCTGCCATTTGTCTTGCCATGCATTTTATTGCTAAATAACAAATATATTAGGAAGGGTTATGACAATTAAAAGTAGTGAATATCTCCTTTGATGATTTGGCTAATATTTAAGAATGTTGTAAAGAGCAGAGGCTAAAATCAATAACCAAAATAGTATTAGCATTATACTCATTTTAATATGCCATCATTACATTAACATAAAAATGAATATAAAATAAATAGATAATATACATTTCTATATATCTACATTTCAAGAAACTCTTTGGGTACCTCTTTAATCAGAAATAAAAGAATTTTCACATAAATATTTTATTGGTCATCAACAATAGTCATGAAAAACTTCTAGGTACTTTGGAAGTTATCAATTATTGGGCCTGAACTGAAGGACTTTCCAATTCGTTATATAAAAGGAAATATAACCTTTAAGATTCAACAGTAAATCTAACATCTAAGTGAGGTTGTTGATCTTTTCCACATTGGTAAAGCCTAAATCTCACGAAGGGGTGCTGGAAGCTTTGGTTACTCTTTTAGGCTCTGTTAATTTCTTAAAATTGTTTGTAATTTTTATAGAATTGTGTATATTCTATATTGGTCTATAATATCACGTTTTTAGTCACACAACAAATTAGTATAATCCATGTGATTAGGAATTGTTTTCAAGAATTTATAACTCTGAAATTCTTACTTATAGGTCCTGGAGTTAAAGATGATCTGCTTACGATTTTCTTTTATTTCCTCAGATTAGATAATATTCAGTATCCTCTTACATTACATTTTCTTATTACTAAAATTCTAATAATAACCAGACTTCTTTTTTTGTGTTAGAGTGTTCTAATTCAGCTTTCCTCTAGCTGATACACTGTTTCTATGTCATTTTTGTATTTATCTAATTGACTGGTGCTACACACGAGAGAGACTTCATGCCAAAGTCAAGAGAAGCCTAGATCCTTTATTATTCATTGTCAGGGGCTGAAAAGCACAACATGACAAGAATTTACTAGATGAAACTGGGAAAAAATTAAGGCAAGAATTCTGAATTAGAGGTAAAAATCAAAGTAATAGGTTTTGTCTTCCCCTAATGATATCTTGATTGTCAATATGATGAAGGGTGGGATAAAACTAAGAGGAAATTATGAAATGCTCTGATAGAAAAATTTGTGTGGCTGTTTTGTTTTACTATGGCTAAACAGGCCTTGTGCAAAATTTTCCCCTTTAAAAACTAAGTGGAAGGTATTCTGTCGGTCAGGCTGGTTTTTACCATGTTGCACTCTAAGTCAAGGCTGTTATTTTATAGTAGTTAAGACTTCAATTCTCATATTAGATCATGTTTGTTCAAATCCTATTTCTATTGTCCTTTGGCAAGTTTCTTAATTCTTTAAGTAAAATCACCTCATCATTATAAGAGTAAATATCTCATTTGTTTTTGAAAGGATCAATTGAGATAATACATACAAAATACTTAACATAATGCCTAGTACATGGCAAGCCCTTAATAAATTTTAGTTACTATTATTATTGTTGTTGTTAGCCTTCCTAATAAGGTTACAGTTACTGAAAGGGGTTGTTGTTACATTTAGAATTTACTCATAAGTACTAAGATTTGTACTAGGTGTTTGTATAACTGTACTGCATAATTTTTCCTTTTATACCTTGAACCCAATAATAACTTATGTTCTAATTTTCAGTATGTTTTATGATTAACTGTTAAATTTCAATTTATCATATGATCTTATTAAAAACGAAAAGAATACTTATAAGGATGATGGCCGGTTGGAAAAACTACTAAAGTGGGTTTGGTTATTAGAAAGAGATGTGTGGGTAGTTGCAAGAGCCATAACTGAGATCAAAGTATTGAAGTTAAAAACAAGTGGCAACATTTTATTGAGGAAAGAATATGACTTTGAAGTCAAACAGACTTTTGAACCCTGACTGTGCCATTAACCTGTTACTTGGTTTGAAACAACTCACCTGTACTCTACAGGTGCATGTTTATACACTTGTATAAAGATACTACTTTTAAGAGAGGAACAGGAGTAGAGTATATCTACAGTATCTCTGCCTTTCAGTGTGCTGCACTAGGGAACAGTTTCTCTCTTGCCTCATATGGAGCACCAAAGGAACCAGCATGATTTAAACATCTAGTGTAGCTAAGAACAAAGGAAAAGGAGCAGGTAGATAGCTGTTTGAGAGGCTCCCAGAATATCTAGCCAGGCTGACTGGCAAAGGTCTTTCTCTGTCAAAGGCAGTCCATAAAGACAGGGACAGGTGGCTATTTCTTCAAATGCAAAGACACCAACGGAAAGCTGTAAGGAACACAAAGAATTGGGGAAACATGACAGAAACAAAGGAAAAAAATAAATCCCCAGTAATTGACCCTAAATAAACAGAGATCTGTGAATTGCCTAAAAAGAGTTCAAAGAATCATCTTAATGAAAATTGATAGGTTACCAGAAAACACAGATAGACAACTAAACAAAATGAGAACAATGATACATGAGCAAAATGAGAATATCAGTAAAGAGATAGAAACTATCAGAAAGAACCAAATAGGAATTCTGGTACTGAAACATATAATAACTGAAGTAAAAAATGTACTAGATGGGTTCAACAGTACACTTGATCAAACAGAAGAAAGAATCAATGAACTCAAAGACAGGTCACTTGAAATTATTCAGTCAGAGGAGCAAGAAGGAAAAGGAATGAAAAAAAGAATGAAGAAAGACTAGGAGACTTATGGGACATCAAGCAAAACATTATACACATTATAAAATTCTTCAGAAGAAGAAGAGAGAAAAAGGCAGAAAATTTATTTAAAGAAATAACGGCTAAGAATTCCCCAAATTTGGGAAGATAAATTGACATCCAAATTCATGAATCTCAAAGAATCCCAATAAGACAAATCTAAAGAACTCTATGCCAAATTATAATTAAATTGTCAAAAATGAAAGAGAACTTTGAAAGCAGCAATACAAAAGTGATTTATCACATATAATAGAGCCCTCATTAGATTAACAGTGGATTTATCAGCAGAAACCTTGGAGACCAAAGGGAGTGGAATTATATATGCAAAACGTAGAAAGAGAAAAAAAACCCTTGTCAAACAAGAATACTGTACATGGCAAAACTTTCCTTCAAAATGAAAGAAAAATAAAGACTTTCCCATACAAACAAACGATGAAGGAGTTCATCACCACTAGACTTGTATTACAAGAAATGGTAAGTGAAGTTCATCAAGTTGAAACAAAAGGATGCTAAATAGCAACACAAGAGCACATGAATGTGTAAATCTCATTAGTAGTGGGTAAATATATAGATAAATACAGAGTTCTGTAATATTATAATGGTGGTATTATATGCAAGTCACTTTTAAATCTGATATAGTTTAAAAAGTATTAAGAATAACTATAACTTCAAAAATTGTTAATAGATACACAATATAAAAATATATAAATTGTAACATTAATAACAAAAAATGTGAGGGGGTATTAAAGTGTAGAATTTTAATATATGATTGGAGTAAAGTTGTTATCAGCTTGAAGTAAACCGTTACACATATAAGACACTTGTGATTATCTCATGGTATCCATACAGAAAATACATATATAAAATCACAAAAGAAAAAGAGAAAGCAATCATGAAAAATGTCATCAAATCACAAAGAAAGACAGTAAGAGAGGAAAAGACAAAGTAGTTACAAGATAGACAAAAAACAATTAACAAAACGGGAAAGGTAAATACCTATCAATAATTACTTTAAATGTGAATGGATTAAACTTTCTAATCAAAAGACAGAGTTGCTGAATAGATTTGGAAAAACAAGATTCAACTGTATGCTGTCTACAAAGACTCACTCTGGATTTAAGGAAGCACAGAGTTTGAAAATAAATGGATAGAAAATATATTCTGTGCTCATGGTAACAAAATGAGCAGTGTAGTTATACAGTCATCCCTCAGTATCCTCAGGGGATTGGCTCCAGGACCCCCATGGTTACCAATATCCATGGATGCTCAAGTCCCACAGTCAGCACCGTGGAACACATGGATATGAAAACTCAGCCCTCTATATCCGCAGTTTTCACATTCTGAAAGTACTGTATTTTCAATCCACATTAGGCTGAATCCACAGATGTGGAACCCACAGAGACAGAGGGCTGAATATACTTGTATCAGAAAAAACAGACTTAAATCAAAAACTGTCACAAAAGACAAACTACCTCATTAAATAATGACAAAAGGGTTAATTCATAAGGAATATACATAACAATTATAAATATATATGAATATAACATCAGAGCATGTAAAAATATAAAGGAAACATTGACAGATCTTAAGAGAGAAACAGCAATACATTAGTAGGGTAATTCAATAACCCACTTTCAATGGATAGAACATTCAGACAGAAAATCAACATGGAAAGAGTGGATTTGAACAACACTATAGATCAAATGGACATCATAGATATATACAGAACATTGCATCCAAGGCAGCAGCAGCAGAATATACATTCTTCTCAAGTGCACACAGAACACTCACCAGGAGGGATCACATGTCAGGTCACAAAATTAGTCTTAACAAATTTAAGAAGTTTGAAATCATACCAGGTATCTTTTCTGACCTCAATAAAACAAGAAATCAATAAGAAAAGGGTAACTGAAAAATTCATGAGTGTGTAGAAATTAAGCAACACATTCTTGAACAAGCAATGGAGCAAAAAAGAAATTAAAAAGGAAATTAGAAAATATCTTGAGACAAAAAAATGAAAACACAATATACTAAAACATGGGATACAACAAAAACAGTTGTAAGAGGGAAGTTCATAATGATAAATTGCTTACATTAAAAACAGGAAAGACATAAACCATCTAGCTTTACATCTTTAGGAAATAGAAAAAGGACAAACTAGCCCCAAAGTTAGCAGAAGGAAGAAAATAACAAATACTCGAGGTAAATTATTAAATAGAAGATAGAAAAACAATAGAAAAAGTCAACACAACTAAGAGTTGGTTTTTGGAAAGAGAAATAGACAAATCCCTATTTAGACTAAGAAAAAAAAGAAAACAAATGAGTAGAATCAGAAATGAAAGATGAGACATCACAACTGATGCTACAGTAATTAAAAGGATTGAAGAGACCACTATGAATAATTATCCACCAACAACTTGGATAACTTAGAAGAAATGAGTAAATTCCAAAGGCATACAACTTAGCATGACTAAATCATGAGAAAATAGAAAAACCAACAGAAGAATAATGAATGAGGAGATTGAGCCAGTGAAAAAAATGACCCCAAAACCAAAAAAGTCAATAAAATCCCCCAGCAATGAAATATTCAGGACCAGATGGCTTCACTGGAGAATTCTAACAAAACATTTAAAGAAGGATCCACACTAATCCTTCTCAAATGCCTGCAGAGGTTTGAAAAGGAGAGACCACTTCTGAGATCATTTTATGAGTCCAGGATTACCCTGATACCAAAACCAAAAACACCACAAGAAAAGAAAATTACAACTTTCATAGGGAGTGACAGCAGCAACATGGTGGAAAAGGAGGCTCCTGAGTATCCCTCCTCCTCCAGATACATCGAGTGAACACCTACATACACATGGATCATGAATCTCCAGAAAAAGCCAGAATCCACTGGAAAGACTATTTCACACTGGATAACTGAAAAAATGTCCACATCAAAATGGGTAAGAAAAATGGAGATACACTTGCACTGTAACCCCACCCTAAGCAGAGACAGTTTGTAAGTTCGCTTTACAAACTCAGGAAGTGTACCCAACTCGTAGCTTCTTCCCAAGGGGCAAAGGGATGTACTACACATACAGAACCCCACTTTTACAGTCCCTGTCAGAGACCTTGGCTCTTTATTCACCATGCTTGAGGGACAGCATAGAGAGGGCATCAGAGAATTTTCCTCAAACTCAAAGAACAAAGCAGTTTTAAACTGTCAATCCTAGGATCAGCCCATCTACTACCTTCTGCATGGAAAGGGTTAGGCCTTATATTTTACAAGCAGCTCCCTGTGATTCTGGGCTCTAACAAGTCAGTACCTGGAGGCCTATCTAACAAATAAAGAAAAAATCTTCTCCAGCCTAAACAAAGGGACAGCATTTCCCACGCCTTCTTCCCTGGCTTGTTCCAGGTACAATTCCAGCCCTACAATCTCTCTATGAAAAGAAGTTAGGGGTCTCTGCCACCAAAAACAGGAGGGTGGCGCTCCCCATGCCTTCTTCCTTGGCTTGCTCCTAAGATAAATTTGTGCAAACTCTCATTAGAAGAAAGCTTGAACTACACTTTGGACCAATGGACCTAACATATTTATAGAACAATCCATTCAACAGCAACAGAATACACATTCTTCTCAAATGCACATAGAACACTCTCCAGGACAGATCATATATTTGGACACAAAACAAGTTTTGACAACTTTAAGAAGATGGAAATCATACCAAGTATCTTTTCTGACCACAATGGCATGAAACTAGAAATCAATAACAGGATGAACCTTGGAAAACTCACAAATATGTGGAAATTAAACAATATGCTCCTGAACAAACAATGGGTCAAAGAAGATATTAAAATGGAAATTTAAAAGCATCTTGAGACAAATTAAAGTAGAAATATAATATCTAAACCCTGTCACTCACTATATGCATCACCTTGGGAAAATCACTTAACCTCTCTGTGCTTTTCCTCATTTATAAGAGAGAATACATAATAATACCTCTTTATTATTGATGTTATGGGTTGAATTGTGTTCCCCTAAAAGATACAACTCTTAGTTGTACCTGTTAGTAGCCCAGAATTTGACTTATTTGGAAATAGTGTAATTGCAGCTGTAATTAAGGTAAAGTGAAGTCATACTGGCCCTTAATCCAGTGTGACTGGTGTTCTTATTAGTAGACAAGACAGTCCCAGAGAGAGAGAATAGTATGTGATTACAGAGGGAGAGACTGGATTTATACTGCCATAAACCAAGAAGCACCTGGGCTATCAGAAGGTAGAAGATGCAAGAAAGAATTCTTTCCTAGAGGCTTTAAAGAGACCATGGCCCTTCCAAAACTTTGATTTTGGACTTCTAGCCTCCAGAACCGTGAGAGAATAAATTTCTGTTGTTCTAAGGCACCAAGTTTACAGTAATTTGGCACAGTGACCACAGACATTAATACAGTTGATAAGAAGATTAATGGATTAATGAAATACAAATCTCAGGAAAGTGCCTGTTTTATAGCATTCAATAAATTTTAATTTTCATTACCTGTATCATTTCTTGTGCTAGAACATAAACTTCCTGAGTTAAGCAACCATATCTTATGTTGTTCCCTCTGCCAAGCAGCAACCCAATACATACCACACAGAACCACGGCTCAGAACAAAATAACTACTTGTGAAATGTGTTTTGAGTAAATAAGAAGTGCATTAATTTTTCTTATTTATTTAATCTATTATAGGTTAAGATTTGAAGAAAAGACAATAGTTGATGTATTGCTTAAAATAGTTATGATTTGGGAAGTTATTTTCTATGCAAAAATGAATGAGATTAAGCATATCTATAATTGTATACTGGCCAATTATTTGAAGTATATTATTTGAATAACTAGAGTTCTAAGGAAACCAATTGCTAATTGATAGCACATTAAATTTGTTTTATTTCTTTTCACTGTAATAAAAAATACTTGAAATACTTATCTTCTTTTTCTGTTGGTTGAAATTATCTATGATGACACCAATGAACAAATTCAAAGTGAAGAATGACCCGAAAATGATAAAGATGACAAAATAAATATACATGTAGAGGCTGTATTCATATTTGGGCTGCTTGTCTACCTATAAAATTAATAAACGTTAGCAGTATGTTGATGATAACATTTATCATTCTCTTTTTCACATGGTTTGACAAGGTAATCCAGACAGTGCTAATCTAGGTAAACATGGTGTTTCAGAAGTCATAGCATTGTTGAGGCTTAACATTATCATTCTTAAAATTTTATTCAACATTAAATATTTATTACATGCTTACTATGTACATAAATATAATTTTCAAATGACTACAAAGGAAGGGCCTAACCACATGTACTACTTGTTCTCAGATGCGTAGGACAATTTAGTAACTAAATGACCTAAAGTGTGCTTTTTATTTCCAAAAAAAAAATATATATATAAAAAGATCATATCATATTTATATAGATTTTGCTATTTATTTGATTCCAAATATGTCTTTTTTTGAGACAGAGTCTTGCTCTGTTGCCTGGGCTCGAGTGCCATG
>CAUYRT010006112.1:0-23092 GCA_963574885.1 Lepilemur ruficaudatus | reverse complement strand
TTTTCTGTTCCCAGAATGTTTTCGTCTCAGCATGGACTGGTTCTCACCGCTCTGCCTCAGAGAGTTGACGTTTGCGTCTCCTCTTTTGCCCTTTTTTGTTTGCGGGTTAAGGCCCCCTGGCTTGTTTGCAAGTCACAAGGTATCTTGAGGCCAATCAACAAGAAACAATCCGTGTGACAACAGGTGTTCCGAGAACTGCTTTGTTCAAACATGGCTGAGAGATGACCCGGTGTTCACTACAGTGGGGAAAATTGATCCTGGGTCACAACACAAATTAAAGTCTAATTTTTCATACAGAAGCTGTTATTAAATGATTTTTGATCACAAGCTGATCTAGACTTTTGGTAGTGGTTCTCTTGAACACTTAGAGGGGCACTCCAGAGGGATTTTTACAATAGCTTAATCAGAAAAAGGATGAGGGCAGGTAAACTCTTTAGGGCTGTGGTTCCCAACCCTGGGGCCCTGAACTGTCCCTGTCTGTGGACTGTTAGGAACCAGGTCACACTGCAGGAGTGAGCAGCGATGGGCAAGCAAGCCAAGGCTCATCTGTATCGATAGCCACTCCCCATCGCTCTCATCACCGCCTGAGCTCCGCGCCCCGCCCCCTTGTCCCCGCCCCTGGGGAAAACTTGTCTTCCATGAAACCAGTCCCTGGTGTCAAAAGGTTGGGGACTGCTGAGTTAGGGGACATCTACTATTGCCTAGTAATGGGAGACAATGAGGGCCTCCATCCTTGGTACTGACATGCTAAAAAGTTTTATTAAGGCAAAATAAAATTTTAGCCACTGATAAAATAAGGGGGAGGAAGATTTCATATTAGATTTGAGGTCTTGAAAAATCAGGGGAAGAAAAAAATTTGTAGAAAAAAATGTTTTAATGTGTATATGTAACTAATTCAAAGCACTAATAGGAAAAGAAGGTAGACATAACAGGAAAATATGTTGTTGGGCTAAATCTTATAAGGTCAGTATTATAAATTTAGATTTGGAAATTATTTTAAACGTTTTTTCTATTTCCTGCAATGGCTAAAGCTGTACTAGGTACTTAGTAAGTCTCCAGGAAAAAGTTTTCATTTAATGTATTAATATGATTTGTGTGTAAGTGCTGGAGAACACGGCAATATTTTCCATGGTGAATGGTAAAGGAGAGGGAGCCTTCGACACCGGAAAGACTTACAACACCTACTTAGACGACTGAAGTCATAAACTGAAAGATGGCGATGAGCAGGCACCGCTAGTGTCTTTACAATAGGATTTTATAGAGGATATTTTGTATATTATCAAAAATATTTTTAAAAAATTAAATGGTCACAGGCAGAAACTTTTGTTAGGGAGTGTCGAATTGAACTAATGAAGATACAAACTGGTGGTTTACTGAGGAAAAGGTGAGACACTATATTTAACTATGTGTAAAACAATGAGAATAATAGTGATCCAAGGTGATTTGTCATCATAAAAGTAAAATCCAGGCAACATAAATATTTTCAAATGTTAATGCTTTTAGTGCATAATATAACAGCATGTGGCCATAAAGTATGTGCTGCCAAAACACAGCCTAATCACCTAATGTTAAAATCATTGATTAGGAGGAAGTAAGAAATCGTGGCCTGTCTGTGGAAGTGTTAATATTTCAAAGTAGTAAGTAGCACTGTAATATTTTTAATACGCTGCTCAGATGTCCTTTCCATTGCAAAATGTTATAAGCAATGTGCGATCTGTGGCACTGGCACCATCCGCTGCCAAGGCTAACTCATCCAGATCAATGCTGGGCATCTAAAGGTTGTTTTAAGTCTGCTTATAAAAATAGTGCAACCCAAATCAGCAGTGTTTCTTATCAGTCACACTGAGGACATTTATTTTATATTGATATGTTCAGCAATTTCATATTTTTAGTTCATTTTATTTCAATATCAGTAAACAATAAACATGTCAAATTATTTATTTAAGTTTGTCTTCCCTAAAGCTCTCAAAAATTCTCATTGTTTTCTATAATGGTGAAACAATTACAGTAGCAATGAAACTCCCCTATTCATTGCCTCTCACTTGTAAAACAATCATTATGATTTTATACAAACCCCTATGCACACACACATCATGTGTTACACATATATGTGTACACTTCATAGCACAAGTTTATCAAAATAGATATAAAACTTTTTAAATCAAAATCATAAAAATACCATCAAAAAGTTTTGGGTAGTCATACAGTAGCTTTATATTGATCATGTCCTCTTATTAAATGTGGAAGATGATTTGAAAATAATATAAATTTTTTATAGTTAGTAAATATACACTAGTGTGTTTATAGATGGCTGTATGCATATTATTTATTATTCATTTATTGGACAATTATTAGTTGCATAACATGTCACAAGTCTCTAGGAATGTGATCAATTTCTCTTCTAAACCAAATTGTGACTCACCAATTATTATTGTATATTTAAATTCAAAATCATTAATCTCTCCTTTTAAAAGAAGTTATCTAAAGAGAAAAAAAAGACTGACAGTTTATATTGGCAATGTATTTAAGTAGAATTTTATTCCATTCTAAGTGCACAACTGGGAACTATAATTTTATAACAACTTGGGAGAAAAGAGAAAAGCAAACTCGAGGGATGGAATGTAGCAACCCATTCGGTAGCTATAGATTCAGTAGTAGACATTTAGGTTTCTTCTGACATATTTATAACCTATATGCCACCACTACAATCCTCTGTATCATTTTTTTAATGAATTCAAACAAAGGAAGAAAACAATGGCAGTGGCTAATTTTTACTTATACCCACCCCTGTCTTGCTTTTTTGGTGATATGAGGAAATAGCTACTTGAAACAACCATTGGATGGTATATCACCAAGGATCTAAAAGATTCTGATTATCAAAGCCATACATTTGGACAACAAATATGACCCAAGTGTTAAACAAAAACCAATTATTTTGTAAATTGAGTAGCAATTGGTTTGAAAATTATCTGTTAAATATCAGAACAACTTAACTGATTGAGAGAGTTCAAATGTTAGCATAAGTTGATTATAATTAACATGGCTCATTAATATAAATATGTGTTTTTCTTGGCATTTTAAGTTCCATTTTTTGAGGCTTTCACTTCAATTATTATGCCTACAGCGCATTACTTAGGTTGCACACAGATTTTCATGCATCAACTAACAAATATTAAACTGTCACATTGTAGCATACATTCTAGCCGATGGTTCATCTGTAGTGCTATGACAATTTATGTTATATAACACCAATATTCAAAATAATATTTAATTTTACTTTACTCTTTCATCAAAATCAGGAACTGGAAAAATAAAAAAAAATCACTAATATTAATAATGAGAGTTCTAGAAATAACTGGGTTTCCCAATTCAGCAGACTTTTTTTTTTTTTTTTTTTGAGACAAAGTCTCACTCTGTTACCGGGGCTAGAGTGCTCTGGTGTCAGCCTAGCTCACAGCAACCTCAAACTCCTGAGCTCAAGTGATCCTCCTGCCTCAGCCTCCCGAGAAACTGGGACTACAGGTATGCACCACCATGCCTGGCTAATTTTTTTCTATATGTTTTTAGTTGTCTGACTAATTTCTTTCTATTTTTAGTAGAGACGGGGTCTCGTTCTTGCTCAGGCTGGTCTTGAACTCCTGATCTCGAACGATTCTCCTGCCTCAGCCTCCCAGAGTGCTAGTATTACAGGTGCGAGCCACCACACCCAGCCACAGCAGAGTTTTAATCTCAATAAAATAGTCACTGATTTCTAAACACAGTTCCTGTATGATCTATTGTGAAATAAAAATATAAAATTAAACATATATAGTAATGTTAGACTACATTTTCAAAAGGTGCCTAAAAGTTGAGGTATCATTAGTGATTTCATAATATATTTCACTCTTTGAAGGTGTATTCTTCTCATACCTCCAACATCTGTTACTTGACTTTGGCAATTTGAAATCCACTATGTAGTAAAGAAGGAATGTTTGGTATGTTTTGCTTAATCAAGTATACTTTATGCTGTTTATGCTTATAGTATCTTGTTTTCTTCTTTTATAAAGTAAACCAGTTAATAATTTGGTTTAACTCCACCTTCACTTTTAGAAAAGAGATAAAAGGGTAGAAGCAACAAATGAAGCTAAGTAACTCAAACAATACACCAAAAGTTAATTAGGATGTTGTACTGGCAGCAGTACCATTGGCTGCCAGGATTTGGACAATGGTCTTTGTCTAATTGCAACGACATTTTCTAATACAGGAGATTTTCTGGGTGGGAAAAAGACGATCAAAACTATGAGTCCCTTTGGATGTCTCAAACAGTTATACTTGCATTTGTCCATCTGTCCAGACCAGATTATCCTTAAGACTCATATTTGTTGACTCTTAATGCTACGATAGCTTACAAAATATAAGCTTAAAGAACAAAATGACAACAAATAACTCAAGATTCTAGTTTCCTGGCTATATTTTTCACATATAAACACTCTTCTACCACTTTACTTAGAATAAAATGTAGAAAAACAAGTGATGAATGTCAAAATTTAATGTTTTAATATTTCTTCTAAGATTTTAAAAGCTGTATATTGTAAATGATTCAATATTATTGATAAAGCACCATGCATCTATCTATATTTGGTTATTAAACTCTAAAACACTAACATTATAACAAGTGGATTTTGTCAAGATGCTAACCTCAAAAGGAATAATAAAATTTGGATTATATTGTTTTTGTCTTCAAATTTCTCATAGCAATATAGAGGAAACAATATCTATAAAATAGAATAATTAGGTTATTATAGATAGCAGTATATAAACAAGTGCTGAGGCTGGGTGCAGTGGTTCATGCCTGTAATACTAGCACTTTGGGAGGCCTAGGCAGGTGGATCGCTCAAGGTCAGGAGTTCGAAACCAGCCTGAGCAAGAGCGAGACCCCATCTCTACTAAAAATAGAAAGAAATTAGCTGGACAACTAAAAATATATAGAAAAAACTAGCTGGGCATGTTGGCGCATGCCTGTAGTCCCAGCTACTTGGGAGGCTAAGGCAGGAGGATCGCTTAAGCCCAGGAGTTTGAGGTTGGTGTGAGCTAGTCTGAAGCCATGGCACTCTAGCCAGGGCAACAGAGTGAGACTCTGTCTCAAAAAAATAAAAATAAAAATAAAAATAAAAATAAAAATAAAAATAAAAATAAAAAACAAGTGCTAAAATATTAACTAAACAATGTAGATATTAATAGAAACTTTGATTAAGATGGAAGTATTGTAGCATCGAAACATGAAAGAAGGGTCTATTAAACAGATGTGTACTTTGTGGGACACTTTGTGTCTGAGATTCCAGTTAACCTCTCATCTTATATTTTCTGAAGCCATGCATGACGTTTTCATTCTTATGACCCCAAAAATGAGTATCTGTCCTTCTTTGATTCTTCTCAATATGGTAAATAAAAGAAAATAGTTCAATGATACAGAATTCACTATGATGTGTATACAAAGGAGAGATTTTATATCACACTTATTTACAAAATAAATACAAATCTCCTTAGATATATTCATTTTCCAAATCCAATGTTCCTACTCAGATTTTATCTCATGTATTCCCTGTGTAGTGGTAAATTTACTGGCAATGTTTTTTTCTCTCCCAGATTTTCCAGAGACATTTACTTTCTTCCCTTTTGTACTATGCAGAACATGTCTGAACTCATGTCTTATCTTTAAGTTTACATATCCCAATTCAAACAAAATGCCTCCATTTTAAAAGATGCATCCTTCACTGAATGCAGTTTTAGGGTTCATGTGTGCATTTCTGAGCATATTCATAGTTCCATGCTCACTCAAGGTAACTTTTTGCAATTATATTGCTTTTCTAAAGGACCTTCTGGGTTAGATATATTTTACCATAGTATACATACTGAAGGGAGGTTTAAATGGACAAGATCAAACAAAACACAGAATAAGAAAAACTGAGTTGTGTAGTGTAAAGTAGGAAGATAAAACTTTTGGAATAAAGGCATTAAGTCTGCGTATAGACGGACATGAGTTCAAGTTCATAATAGAAATCCAAATGACTTCTTAAAATTTTGGGATACCATAAATGTTTTGCTGAGGGAATTGAATCCAGCATGATAAGTATCAGCAGCCTTTTTAACCATGATGAGAGTAGGAACAATATTTATATGAGTAATATGATGACAGAGTGGGTCAGAAGTGAGAAAGAATGTAGGTAGATAGAAAATTCAGAGATAAGTAAAAAAATAAAGGAAACAAAAAAAAGCTTCTCTCAGCGTGGTTTCCTATTATACTAGTTCAGTTTTTTTCCCAACATTTTGAATTTATTGAAAACTCCAAATCATATTTTTCCATGAATTACTTTTTCTCCAAGCCATGTCTTCATTTCTTATTCAACTTGGATTCAATGTTCCTAATTATAACAAAACCCTGGCAAACACCTTAACTCCCTTTCTCCTTCTCCATCTGTTTCACTTGACTGGAAAAGTGTGATACCTAATTAAAATCAATTTTCTGCCTTCTCCATGACTGCACATTATCAGAGATGAGTTGTTGCAGCCTAGTTCAAAACTACACATTTCCAATGGTCACTTCATTCTATCCAGAAATCAGACATTTTATAGATTTATATTTTCTTAAATTTCTTACTGCTCAAAATCCCCATTGCTTATCTTCTATGTTCCTCTCAATTTTCTTTTACCGTCTTCCTTCCTCAGTCTCAGCTAATGACTTTGGCTCATGCTTTATTGAGAAAACAGGAATGATCTAAGAGGACTCATTTCATCTTATGGGGATTAAATACACATGGTCCTGCATCTGTATTTTCTGCCTTCCATCCTGCTACTGTGGATGAAGGATCCCTGCACTTACCAGCCAACAGGCAATATCTCTGCTGTACTCTGGACTCTCTCTCCGTTCCTTTACTCAAAAAGTTATTCCTGCTCTCTCTACAGTATGTTTCTTCATTTCAACTGGCTCATGAACATGGATCACACCAAATGCTACATGTTGATGATCCCTAAGTTCATACTCTCTAAATTTCAGACTTCTTACTCAGCACACTCATGTAGATTTCTTACAGTGATCTCAAATTTAACGTGTCAAAAAAATCAATTCTAGATCCTGACATTCTCATTTCATTCTCTTTTACTCTTTCCCAGCTCAGTGAAGATTGCCACTTCTAATCATTTGCACAAGTCAAAAATCAAGGAGTTGACTTTTAGTCTTATTGTTAGGTAGACAGCTAGGGACCTCCAGCCACTTTTGGGGACAAGACAGCATCCTAAGCCACTGCCACACCTAGGGGAGGAGGGAACGCCCTACCAATCTACCCATCCAATCTACCAGTCAAAACTTAATGCACCAACTGCAAAAGAATGCGGAGGACTCTAGCCCACAGGCCAAGCAGCATAGGTACAATAGGGTCTGGAAGGTGACCTAGAGCAACCTAAGACTAATTATCATGTCGTTAGCTTAAATCTACATTGCGGTTCACCCGTACCCCAAACAGCCATTCAGAGGGGCTCATGGGAGATCCACATGCACAGTAAGGCTCAGGACATATAACTCCCAACTATCCATCAACGTGGTTCATGGCAACATCTGAACCATGAGGAGGACTCAATCCAGACACTATAAAATGAGACCCAGACCATAACCAAGGACTTTTTTTGGTTAGGATAAAAGGCCTGTTCACCATTGTGTGGCAAAAGTACCTTGTTCTTACTCCATAAACCTGTACCTTGCCCCTGCTCTGTAACCCTGTGTTTCTCTCCTTGATAAACCTTGTTTTCTGCTTACCTTGCTTTCAGGGTGTCTGGTCATTCTTCGGCCAAGAGCACAACAAGAACAAAGAACAGACAAGATTATGAACCCCAAGCCCCAACATTACCTTCTCTTCAACCCCCAATATCTAATATATTGGTAACTCTTGGTTGTTTCTGTCTTAAAAATATATTGTAATGTCTAATGTTTCCATTTGTACCAGCTCTGCTATCACCATGTTAACCACCATCTATTCTTGGATTATTTAAGTAGCCTCCCACCTGTTCTCTCTTCTCCCGTATTTAACCCCTACAAACTATTCTCCACATAGTTGCATAGAACTCTTCAAAGTGGATTCCCTTTGCAGTTGAAAAAATTCTAAACTCTTTCTTCTAGCAAAAACAGCTCTACATCTTCTGCCTTCTTCACAAGGCCTGAAGGGTGACCTCACCCTCACCCTTCTTTCTCTTAATGCTATGATCCAGTCACCCTGTCTTTGAGTTTCTAAAAGACTCTACCTGCATTCAAAAGAATGGGGTTGGGAGGAAGTGGGAACTATTCATTTAAACCACAGAGTCAATGGCTAAGAAAAGACAGGGACTTTTCATTGATAGTGTTTGAACATCTTTTAAAAAAAGTATCACTTAAGGAATATTAGAAGATGGAAGTGATAAAAATTCTCTTCAAGAGTGTCTAAAGAAAACTAATGAGAGGTTAAGCCTAGTTTTCTTTTTCCTGAAAAGCTGCATTGTAATTTTCTTTTTTATGTGAGTTTGAAAATTTGTGATACCTTTAACACACTTAGCAAGCAACAGCTTATAAGAACCCATCATGCACCACTAGGCACTCTTATGTATTCATTTCTGTTTCCTTTGCTATATCTCTTCCACATGCTGGTTTTTTTCTGAGTATGTAATTTATACTTTGGATTTGCTGTTCTCTTTGTCAACTACGTTTCATTTTATGCATGCTGATTCCAGCAATAGAGATCTTGTGGAAATGGTAAAGCCCCTCTATAAACCAATACTACCACAAAAATTGTCATTGTGTCACATGGAGATCTAGAGTAAAAAGGACTGAGAGAGATCATTTTCTCAATGTAAATTATAGATGTGAATTTTTTTATGCAATAACTTAAACTCTAGTTCATTTGAAACAAAAAAAAATCATTTAATTTCTAATTTTCTACGATTTACAAGAGATAATAGACTTACTAATTCCAAGCCATATAACATGAACAGTATAAATCTAGATTATTTAAAATAAAATCAAATTATTTTACCTTAAGATTTTCCCCACTGTGTTAGTACATGCTATTTTACTTGAACTTATTAGTTAATAATAATGATGATAAAACCCTACTACCTCTTTTAATAGTGAACAGATTTCTTTTGAGGTTTTTATAAATAATCTTTGCTTTTGTTAAATCAAAAATAGGCAAAAGAAACACCTCAGAGTAGCTATAAGTTATAAAAAAAATTAGTACTATTCAAACATGATTCACCTCTTTGAAAAAGGTTTCTAAAGAAAAGTTACCTTTAATTCTAACAAAATAATTATCAGTATAAAAAGTATTAGAATTACATGAGCTACAACAGGAATTATAAAAAAGATCACTGGTTTGGGATCTTTGGTTCAAGGACAGACTTCAACAGCAAGTTTTACTAATCCGAGATCAACTCTGCAGTCTCCATTAATCTCAATTTTCTCGTTTGCAGAAGAGAGAGTCCAGTGCCAACCTGTGGTAAGTGGTAGCATGTCCTGCTACACTGAATCAAGAGATAGGTTCGTGGTGAAGCAAGAAATAAAATATATATCCCAGAAATGACTGGGCTATATATGACACTCTGGGTAAACATTATCAAACTGGATTATGGGACTGGAACAGTAAGAAATTATAAACCTTAGGAGGCTGAGTTGAAAGGGACGGCCTTGCAAAAGTAACAGTCCCTAAAAAGTAACTAATCCCACAATTTCCCCAGTAATGTTAAAGATCAATCCTATGAATTCTCTCACTGACAGGCACCCTGCAGGAGTTCTGTTTTCACAACTTCTGGATAGAGCTGAATGAACAGGAAAGAGATGTTAATCTCTCTCTTTCAAAATCGTTTTTGTCTTTTTTTCTGAGAATCTGTTTTTACAGAGTTCCTGAGTAAACAGCAGAAGAAGGAGCTACAACTTCAACCATATGTTGAGGACAGAGTCACATCCTATGATAATCCCTTCTCCAAGGAAGGCAGGAAACCAACTCTTGGACTTTAACATCCTTTAAGTTTTTGTTATCTACCTGCTGCCACTTTTGTTATCAACCCACAGCTATCATTATTTTTTTTTCTCATCACCTCCCTTAAAATCAGTGAGCCACTTGGCTTCGCTGCTGGGACCCCCTTCTCTTTCTTTGGGATGTCACGCTGTCTCCCTGCTCTCTTCCCCACGCCCCTTCCCCGTCTCGCTCTCTCTCTCTTTCTCCCTCCTCTAAAAGGATAAAATAAACTTTTTTTACTTTTATATATTGTAATCTCTGTGTGAGAAATCTTTCTCCACCTGTGTCATGAGCGGCTGTTAGACTTTCCACCCTAACAGAGTTAGGTGGAAGGACATATCTTCCACCTCAAGCTGGACTTAAATGGGAAAAAAGACGGTGAGAGGCAAGCATTTCTGGGCTCATCTGTCCCTGCAGGCTTCTTGCTCCTCGTCAGCTGCTGAGATCATTGAATTTCAGAAGCACCTCCTTGAGAAACAAGGAGAGAGTAAGGAATGGTTTTTACTTCTGCCATCATATGTATTTGATCCCTGAAGTATCCTTATCATTGCTTCCTGGATAAGGCAAAGGTAAAACAAAATAAAAGTAATTAACCAATTTATAGTATATCTTTATATATTAGATTTTCATTTAATAAATAAAATTTTTTTTCTCAAATGTCACAGAAGCCATGGTTTTGACTTATGTTCAGTTTAGTTGTTCTCAGTTGCATTATTCAAGTTTAATTTTCCTTGACTGAGGAAAAACTTAAATAGGAAGAAAGAGAATAGCAGTCTTCAGCACCATTTACTAAACATTTTGAAAATAATTTTAGTTCCTAGCATGGTGTTAAATATAACTTGCAAAATATAAAAATACATTTCATTTTTTTGTAAGATATGGAAACACAACTCAAATTCCATTTTCTTCACAAAACTTCCTTGATTATCCCAGCTTTCATTTAGTACTATCTTTAAAAAATATACATAATAAGCATTATATGTCACTGATGTTTGAGTCAACTAAAGTAAAACTCTAATGATACACTTGTAAAGCTGCCATATCTGTTAATATGCTGGTCAATATGTTTTTCTAACACCAAAAGCTAGAATGGAGACATCTGAAAAACACTAATTGGTCTTGTAGATAACACAGACGTGAGATTATCTAAAATGTGAACAGGCAAGAAGGTGATTCAACCCCAACAAAAATAAATGCAATGAGAAGAAAATTAAAATTCTCAAAATAAGTTAAAATAATTACAACTTTCAAGACCAGGGAATCTACTCAAAATTGAGCCCTTCAATGATTACTATTACTACAGCTTGCAATAAAAAAAAGGGAAGCAAGTTACTTGTTGCAGGTTAAATGTGGAGTGGCAGTAGCCATAAAACACAAAGATTCATCTTTATAGACCTGGAAAAGGAGAAAAAAACCACAAATATTCAAATTAAGGCTGGATTTAATAAAGTATAATATCCAGTATACACACACATACACACACACACACACACACACACACACACAGAGACAGAGACAGAGACAGAGAGACAGAGAAAGAAAGAGAAAGAGAGAAAGTCCACATATCTTTATCAGTTAAAAGTTCTGATTTTTCAATTATTTTAAACAATTTTGTGTCATATTGTTGACATTGCATTCTATTCCTGTGTGACATGCCATCTAGTTATCACCATAGGGCTTTGGCAAATGCTGTTGCCCATAGCTTTGTGCCTCTTTCCTTTCCCTCTTTGCTACATTAAATTTTCAGCTCTCAGCTTCATTACTGCAGGGAAACTTACTTAAACCAGATCACATCCCCATATTGCATTCTGCAGAAATAAATATATCGTTGTATTTTTTTTGTTTGTTTTTATTTTTTATTCCAATAGATTTAGAGGGTACAAGTGGTTTTTTGTTATATGGGTGACTTGTATAGAGGTGAAGTCAGGGCTTTTAGCGTACCCATCACCCACAAGCCTCCTGCCCTCCCATGTTCTGAGTTTCCAAAGTCCATTGCATCCCTCTATGTCACCACATATACCCATAGCTTAGCTCGTACATGTAAGTGAAAATATGTGGTATTTGTTTTTCCTTTCCTGAGATACATCACTTAGGAGAATGTCCTCCAGTTCCATCTAAGTTGCTGCAAAAGACATTATTTCATTTTCATTTATGGCTGAGTAGTACATCACAGTGTATATATACCACATTTTCTTTATCCACTCATCAGCTGATGGGCATCTACATTGATTCCATATCTTCACAATTGTGAATTGTGCTGGATAAACGAGTACAGGTGTCTTTTTGATAAACCCCTATTTTTTCCCTCTCTGGGTAGATACTCAGTAGTGGGATTGCAGGATTGAATGGTAGGTCTACTTTTAGTTCCTTGAGAAATCTCCATGCTGTTTTCCATAACAAGTGTACTAATTTACCCACCAACAGTGCATATATAAGTGTTCCACTTTCATCTGGTCCAATATTTATTCTTTTTTGACTTTTTCATAATGGCCATTCTGACAGGAGTAAGGTGGTATTGCATTGTGGTTTTAATTTGTATTTCCCTGATGATTGGTGATATTGAGCATTTTTTCCCACATATTTGTTGGCCATTTGTATATCTTCTTTTGAAAAATGTTATATTATGTTCATGTCTTTTGCACACAATTAATAGGAATTATTATTTTTTCTTGCTGATTTCTTTGAGTTTCTTGTACATTCTGGATATTAGTCATTTATCAGATGTATTGTTTGCAAATATTTTCTCGCATTCTGTAAGTTGTCTTTTTACTCTGTTGATTATTTTTTTTTTGATGTACAGAAAGTTTTTAGTTTAATTAAGTCCCATTTATTTATTTTGTTTCTGTTATATTTGCTTGTGGGGTCTTAGTCATAAATTCTTTGCCTAGATCGATGTCCAGAAGAATTTTTCCTAAGTTTACTTCTAGAATTTTTAGGGTGTCGGGTCTTACATTTAAGTTGTTATGCTGGTTGCTTCTCATCTGAAACCTCTTCCCTCAGTTCAAAAGAGATAGCTTTTGTAGTTCACCTGTTTTCCTCTGCCAGGAGCTCTGCTGCTCAGTTTAGAGAGGGAGAGGTACACTACCTTTTGGCTCCTGGAGACAGGTATCCATTGTGGTGTTTCTGGCAATTTGGGTCAATTGATTCTCAGACCACTGGGTAGTGTTCAGATGGCAATGGTGGTGTCTATGAAGGGGGGCAAGTGAGCCTCACCCTCTGTGCAGAACCCAGATGCTGTGAGCAGAGTACTATTGGGGTTGTATCCCCACTGCAAGGCTAGAACTGGCCATCTCACGTCCATGTCAAAATCTTGGCCTTGAGAGCACAGGCAGCTATGTCCACAGCACTGGGTGGTTGGAGGAGGGGAGGTCCCTGCCTCTACATCCCTTTCTGGATTCTGGTGCCATTAATTCTCTGGGATGGGGACACTCTCCTCTCCTATGTACTCCTCTCCACTGGGAGGATGCAGACAACTTTGGATTGTGAGCCAGGGGCTCTCAGGTGCAGGAAAGCATGCCTTCTGCTGCCTTCTGTCCTACAAAGCATTCATGGTACTTCCTGGTCCCGTTGGAGCAGCTCACCCTATGGGTCATAACTCTGGGAATACTGCCACCCTCCTGTGTCTCCCTGCTCCTGTGTGGTTGTCATAGTCCAAGTGGGTGCTAGGGAATGTTCGTGCAGGATCCTATTTCAAGGAGACAAAGGGGCTGTGACTTCCCTGGCAGGAAGAGGCACCCTGCATGTGTGTAGACAATATAGAGCCTGCTGTCTCAGCGCGGTTCTGTGGTGGGGGAAAGTGACCCAACATGGGCCTGCAGCCTAGTGCTCTGTTCTCAAGAAGCTCTCAGTTCACCAATGGCAGCAGGTACTGAATTTGTCAGGGTAGAAGGGATCTCCAACAGGTCAGGAGCTGGCAGACTGCCGCAGGTATGAGGGAAGAAAAAGTAAATGCTCCCACCTATCCTTTCTGTAGATTCTGAATTCTCAGGGGTTGATCTGTGCCAACATCTTGCTCCTACTTGTTCTGCTCCACAACTTCTTCCCATGGGATTTCCATGGGAAATGGAACTTACCCTGTGAGCCAGGGGCTTACCCTTACTTACAGTAAAGGTAAGTTCTGTCACCTTTCTCTCAGTATTGTGCCTGGGTTATGCTTTTTCACCTGGAACTTTTTCTTCTTTTTGGGACGATCTGGTTACAAATGTCTCTAGTCAGCTGTCTTGCCCATTCCCTCTTGTATATTGATGGATTTTTAAGCATATACTAAAAGCCATTATGGAAAAGGGAGAAAAAATTGTATTGAATGCATTGTGTGAAATGGACTGACAAGAATATTTAAATACAGATTAACATGATACAGACATAGCATGTTATAAGTATAATTAAATTATCATGTTATTTTTCATTAAGTAATTTGTAATAATGAAGTAGAACTAAAATAATAGTTTTTAAGGTAAGGATCATGATGAAATATATATTATTTTTCAGTAACTGTGAGTGTACATATTGATCAGGTGCTTTTGAGGCTATCTTTTAGAGCTCATAATTAAACATTTGGATGTAATCCATTAATTTTATTTGATGCCATGATTAACTTTTTCTAAAATAAACATTAAAATCATTAGAAAGTCTACGTATCTTCAGGCATATGTCTATCCCAGTTTAGAGACAACGGCTTTGGTAAAATTTTCCTAAGCTTGCATAGTAAGCACATTTTATTTTACATAATTGTATTCATCTTCTATAGTATAGTTAGAGTTTGTTAAAAATTACGTGTGTAGGTGGATTATATTTCCTATGGATACCATTTCAAGATAATAAAATACTTTCTTTATGTTTGGTAGGATTAAAAATCACTAGATTATACTGATGCAAATGACCTGGCTTAATTTGGAATGCTTAGCGTGTACTTATTTCTCCGCTGACCTTAGGAACTGAGATCAGAGTTCTTACTCTTCTGATCATCAGATCTGCTTTAGATGCGGCTTGAGAGCTTTGGAATCTGTCTTGCATAAAAAGTTACATCCCATATCATCTATTACTATTCCTGACTCTGCACAGGGTGCCAGTATTGTCCTTGGTGGATAAGCAATTTAGGATGCTTTTCACATTTCCCTTTGTTATACTTTTCTCTGGATTGTGCATTGTTAGTTATAATATCCTGATAAATGTAAAAATAAGAAAGCTGATGACAGTGGAAGGTAGATAAAGTATGATGTTGGGTTAAGCAAGTTCAGCAAATTAGAACTGAAGACAGTTCCCAATTTGTTTAGATGATTTTCTTCCCATTTTGGTCACTGTGTGCTCAAGTGAGAGGAGTAGAGAAGCAGAATGGGGAGAGTCTGACAGTTTCTACCCGTCCACTTTGAGTTCAGCATAAAGAATATGTTTAGTCAAAAATTGTGCTTTCTAATCCACCTATATTATTGCACAATTAGTGGGAAATCACTCTGTAATATGGTCTATGGTTTGCTATAATTAAGAATAGGAAAGTGATGCCAATTTTGATATATCTCTGCTTATCTACAGAGCTATTTTCATGGAGAATAGAAATAAATCATATTAGATATTACTTGTCAGTCCTTGGTGTGACTTGGGAGTCGCTTCTGCTATTAAGAGACCAAAATTATTCTTGTTTTCCAAACTCAGTACAGCTGTGGATGTGCTTGATCACTGGCAGATTGTTTCTTTTAGTGAAGCTCTCCTGGTATGTTTGCTCATCTTTATTCTAAGATCAGTTCACTAGAGTTCAGCTCTAATCCTCTGAGGACTGATTTAATACAAGGGCAAACACATATTTCTAAATACTAATTTCATTTCTATCACTCTATTCTAATAAATATGAAGTAAACTGTGTATCAGAACTAATGCTTTCAGCCTTCTCTGGGTAGCTTCCAAATTATCCACTACCCCTGTTACGTGCGCCATCTGATAATTTCAAATTCTGAAAACATGAATCAACTTGATATTCTTCCTGTCTTCCTTGAGTCTGAGTGCTACTTTGATTTTTTTAGTGTTTTCCATTTTTAATAAATGTTCAAATGTCTTAAAATAGCTGATGCAAACCTTTATCCAGTAAATTTTGCCTATATCCTTTCTTAGGCTATAAATTAATATTATTTTATTTAGCTATATATATGGTGTAAGTTAAGTTATAAAATAATGTCATGTTTTTATATTAAAATAAATGTTTGATAGTTGTGAATGACTTTGAGTAATGTATTACTTCATCAGTCTCACAAGGAAACTGCTGCCATATCCTTAACTCATCATATCTGGAAACCAAAGTTATAAGAATTGAAGTATTTTAGTCATAGTAAAAAAATTATAGGTGAAATTGCTGATATTAAAAACTTTGAAGATGCCAGATGGATTTAAATTAATTTATTGTGTTTTAAACTATTATTATTTTTCTGTCTCTTGGCCTATAAAGTATGCTTTCTCATGAAGTAATATATATATATATAGAGAGAGAAATTCCAGAGATACTATAGCACTCAATGAGTTTATTTTTCTAAACTCAAGACATTTTTGTCTTAGCCAATGCTGAACTTTACCTTTATTTGTATTTAATTTTAGATTAAAAAATTCAGGTCTTAAAACATATTTTAGTTATATTTATTTCATATTATTTTATTTCTTCCATAACTCTCATCTAACAACTAAAGGTTTTAAGAACTAGCAAATAGTTTATGCAGCTTTATCCATCTTCTGCATTATGATGGAACTATAAATATGAAAATTAATATATTGATAATTAATTTCTTAAAGAATACTAAAAAATTAGTTAACAGAACCCAATATTTAGGGGAAACAAACTTGCATAGGCACTCCATTCTTTGTTACATGGTCATTCTCAAGATGCCTTTTTTCCATTTCCGTAATTTTATTAGCCAGAAATTGGTAGAGACAATAAGATATACTAGGAATAATTTGCATTTCAAGATTTGAAAGTATCATTACACAGTGAATATTTAAGTTATAAGAGATAAAATAGAAATATGGCCAAAGACTTGAACAAAAAGTTTTCAGAGGAAAAAAAAAAGTACAGGAAAAGAGCTTCAACCTCTTTCATAATGATAAATATACGAATTAAATGACATGCCATTTATCTATACGAGAACACTGAGTGGTCTAATGGATGTTGGAGACTCAAAAGGAGGGAACGTGGGAGGCAGTGAGGGAAGAAAATTCACCCATCAGCTGCACTGCACACCATCTGGGCAACGGGCACACTAAGAGCGCAGACCTCACCACCCTACAATATATATTAATACATGCAATGGAATTCAATTTGTACCCCCTGAATCTATTGATTAAAAAAAAAAGTCCAGCATGATGACTATAGTTTATAATATTGTATTGCATAATGGAAATTTTCTAAGAGAGTAGATTTTATGCCTCTTAACAGAGGAAAAAGGTATAATAACTATGTGAGATAATAGATATGCTAAATTGCTTACCTATCATAATCATTTCACTATGTATATTTGTATCAAAACAACATGCTGTACACCTTGAATGTATTGAATAGAAAATAAAGCATGCATAAAGGGATGTCTAAAAAAAATGCTACTTATAACTAGCAGATTAATGGCCATGCAATTTCAATTCCTGTTATGGTTCCCTGTTGTTTCTTATTTTAGTTCCAAAGCTCTGAAAGAAGAAAAAGGAAGAAAGATGTATTTGGAATAGTTAATGTACAATGGCTAAATTATTGTTAAGTGCTATGAATAGGGAATCATCAAAGGAAAAATTAAGTAGACCTTCCAAAAGATAGCATCCGAAATCTTGCTATTAGCTTCTACTGTTGTGTGAGTTGCCATAAAATCGGCAGAAGATGGAATTACGAGGAGACTGAGGTACTTAAAGAAAGATGAGAATTTATATAAATTTAACGCAGTTTCAAAGATTCAACTTGGGCATGGGCATTATTTGAATCCCATGGTAAAGTGAATGTGTCTCTCAATCTTAGTTTAATATTTTTTAGGATCCAAAGGGCCCAAACATCTGTGTGTGACAAATGGAGTGGGAAGAGTTACTAGTAGTGACAGTTGTTTACGTCACTTTATTATTAGTCCATTTTTCCTAAATAGTTTCATGATTAGCTCCTAAATCTTTGGATTACATAAGTGTCTTCTAGCATCTTCAGTTCCGTCTGGAAGAGTCATCCAGGCAAGTAGGGGGAGGGGCATGCTGTCAGAGAAGGGCTGCTCTTCCCTGACAGGTGCGAATTATTCATATCAGTCTGAAGCTGGCCATGACAATGGATACCTGACAAGTTGATACTTGCTGAAGAAAGGAGGCCAGCTTCTTAATCTGCACATTTGACACTAGCTCTTATATTTATTATTCAACTGTTCCATTTTCTAGTCTTAGAGGCATAGAATCGTTTACTCATTTAATTCTGGGTTCTAAAAAGACTGAAAAAAATCTATGACTAAGTCACTTTTTAGGTATATTTATTGGTAGCATTGCCTAAACTAAGCAATTTATATATTATTACCTGTGCATGCATATGTCACCAGCAAATAACATTCAGGATGCTAGTCCACTGCATCCTAGCAGACCAGCAGGAAGGCAGAAACAGTAAAGTATGTCTGAAAAATAGCACTTTCTGTCAGCCAACTAGATAACATCTCTGCAAAATCAGAGTATGGACTTTTTTTCATTTTTTATTTTTAATCTTATTTTTTTAAATTTCAGAATATAGATTTTAAACTCAAAAAGTACTCACAGAGTCTATGGTAAGTATATCTACGTAGTATTAAATTTTTAAAACTCTCTCAAAAACAGTCCTTTTAAACCATACTCATATACTGTTTAACTGTTGCAAAAGATCATCAGCAAATATCTTGAGCAAACATACTTTCTTGATGTGACTGCATATGCCATCTTAAATTAAATACTTTTAATAACCATTTCACACGAAATAAATAGTTGAAATGTGAAGGCATTGCTGCCTATGGCCAGATGCACGACTTCTTTTTTCTTGTCAAAGTAATTTTGGTTATATAACTTCAACCTCTGTTTGGGCAAGATGTTTATCTTTCTCTGCTTTAATCTGTCCTAATTACTTTGGTTTCTTTACCACTGTCACTCAGAAAGAACCTAATTGCTTTCTTTGAGATGCCAGCCCTACTTGAAATCACCAATATGCTTTGTCACTGAGGGAGAAGCTGAGCATCTGTTACCACATCATCACCTCTTCTTCTTGGGAAAAAGCAGCTGCAGCTGTTTTTAGTAAGCTCCTCATTTCATGTTCAGGGTTACGGAGAGGTTGATGTCTTTTTTCCTATGAGGTATAATCTACTGTAAGAAGGCTGAGTTTTAAGGAAGCTTTCCCAATATTCAAGCCATGTTGCACGCTGTATTTTCTATCATGGAATCACCCAGGATTCTGTTCTAGCCTTCCATGAAGTGACATGCAACTTTTATTGACTATTTCTCAATGAATTGTATTATTTATGTTATTCTGTGTCATTTCAAGCCCAAGCTAACAGCACAAATGTAAAAGACATTCTATTCTTGTGCTTTCTTCTCAATTGTAATATTACTCTTCCTCTCTTTGATAAGTCATGAAGTGAAAGTTTGTCCCTCTATTTTCTATGTATATAATAGTTCATCATAAAGAGGCGTAGGCCTAGATAATGAATTCTGATTACACCAAATACACATTCTTCATTAAGGAAGACTAATTACTACCAAAGTCTCTTTGATCATCATTTTATA
This sequence comes from Lepilemur ruficaudatus, assembly GCA_963574885.1. Taxonomy (NCBI): domain Eukaryota; kingdom Metazoa; phylum Chordata; class Mammalia; order Primates; family Lepilemuridae; genus Lepilemur; species Lepilemur ruficaudatus. Next base: position 3,344 of record CAUYRT010006112.1, on the reverse strand, counting down.
GGGTTTAATAATCATTTCATAGGGTTTAAAATATTAAAATACTAATACTTTCCTTTGTATTGAATAACAAGAAAACTTACAAACGCAGAGGTGACTCATTTGCATACCAAATGGCTTATCTGTACAAGCAGTGTCCAGTCGGTGGCATATTCTAGTCGGAGACCCTGGAGGCCTCTGTCCCTACTTGCATTGTTAGTGGCTTTGATCTTAGGTTAGAAACTAAATGTCTTTTGCCCATTTTTCCACCGTGGAAATAAGATCACTATTTGCAAGTGTTTGAGGCAGATGTAAAGATTGTAAATATTTTGTCCTCCTTTGACTTCTTAGTGTTAACTGAGGACAAAATACTACCCTAGATACTACCCTTGTATCAGATAATGGGTTAATATGATTGTACTTACCCACAAATGGGACTGGAGCATTTTCCTCCTTCAGTTGCCTCACATAGGACAATCAGAAGTTTCAACATAAACAAAGGATGGAAGTAATGTTCTTAAGCCCGTTTTTGACAATAGGATTTTTTTTTTTATCTTTTCCTTGCTAGAAACCTAATTCCATCCAATGACATTTCTATAGTTTTACCATTGAATTCAAGAATTCAAATCCTAGGTCCCCACCACAGATGACTTTTTTTTTTTTTTACCAATTTAACTTAAAAAATGAGATCATCATGTATGAACACTCCACCTTGCATCACCACACCTTTATAAACCCTTAATTCTGTTTCTGTGACTAAGTCTTAGCCCACTAACCTTTTTCTTTCTCTTTGTATAGTCACCTGTGACCTCTCTAATTCTAACTTGTTGAAACTTTACTTACCAAACACTTCCATTGTGCTCTCTAAGTACAGGTTACTGTTCCAAGAGCATCACAAACATTACTTAGCAAGAGAACACAGACAGGCAATCAGGTTTGTGGAAAAATATCATTCACAAACATTTGTAGTCTATATTCATAATTCATTTGCTGCATGTGGCATTGTTGTCCGTTACTCCGTTGTAAAAATTCTCCTCTCTTGACTACCATGATGCAACTATCTCTAGGATTTCCTGGTCCTTTTCTTAGGCTCCTTTAAGAATCTCAGTGTCCTATTCCACACCTCTTCTTCTTTCACATGCTTTACCTTGGGTGATCCAAACACAGTGAGGGCTGCAATGCATCTCACTGGTAGTTTTCTTTTCTTGGCTTCAATCTCACATTTCCCTTTGCTTATTGAATATCTCCATTTGATCACAGTCCTCCAAAGCCAAGAATTACAAAATGAAAGAGTATTTACTGCAAAACTGATCTCCCTCAAGCTTCCCAATTTGCAGTAAATGTGTCACCATTGATCTCACTGCCAAAGTCAGGTAGGAGCCCCCTGAATTAGTCCACAGGAATTTTGATTCCATGTCTTCAATATCTCTAAAACTTGGACTAAAATTTGGAACAGTGTATGCTATATGACTGTTTGCTTATTTGTCCCAGTCATTTTGAGAAAAATAAATTTAAAAAAGGCAAACAACGTGAACCTGGTGTGTTTCCAGAGCATGAATCTTTTTAGAAACCTATTTTTAATGTTCAAAACTACATATTACTCTTTCTATGCAAAATAGATTTAGATTTAGAAAGTATTCTATAAATACTATTGTTTCATCATGAAATATTTGAAGGCTATAATCACAGGAACAAATAAGAACACTAAAGCTCAACCAACAGGGAGAATTTATTCATGTTGTACAGTGGTCATTTTAATTATTTCTCCATTTCATTAAATATTTAATCTAAAATGTAAACGATTTCCTTTATACCATTATATAAGCAGTATTTCACAATAGAGATCATAAAATGGCTATTACATTTGAAACAATATTAAGCTAAATAATTTAGAACAGTGAAAATGCTTTTAGGGTAGTCATTACAAAATCATTATACACATTTTCTAAGAGAGATGTAAATAGAATGTACATCATTACCATGTTCTGATTTATTTAACAGAAACACTAAGCATTTTCTCCAGAAACAGATTTCTCTATCAGGTGAATTAGATACAGAAATTATCTTACAAAAAATGTATTTCAAAATAATATAAATATAAAGAACCAGATAGGCAGTCCTTGGAATAGCTCCTCAAAGACTATTTTGGATTTTTGAATGACTGAGAATGTAAAAATCCAGTTTTTATGAAAGATGGACACAATTAGGGGTGAAGTGAGGTAGAGGAATCATCTTTTTTAAAAAAACACAATTTATTTTATTATTATAAACACAGTATTTTATCATACTTAAGTTTTCAAATTTTGGGAAAAAGCATAGAACTATATTAGAAGGCTCCTTACTATATCTATCCTCATTATAAGTTCCTACAGGTAATCAGTTTCCACCTTTAAAATTTATATTTAAATTTGCAATCATTAATTTTAGTAAGTTATTTTTTATTATTTTAATACACATAGGATTATTTTATACACTCCGTTCTACACAGTGCGTATATTATAAAGAGCATCTCATGTTAATTGCACATGAAGTGCCTTTAATTTTTTGGATTATATATTACTTAACCTATGAGTGCCCGATAATTTATGTAGCAATCTTGTATTAATGGGTATTTATTTCATTTCAGTTATATTTTCATTCTATTACCATGAATCCTACAAAGAATTTTTATATGTACATCCTCCCATCATCTGCTGTACAGTTGTAATATATATCCTGAGGAAGTAAAATTTCTTATTCTATTTCATATTGCTTATTCTGTTAATCCCATACCCACCACATGTCTCAAATTGATATTTTTTCTCTGCTATGTATATACTCAAATATCAGTTTCAGATTCTAAAAATATATTCAACTTAACTTATTTGTAAAGTTCTCCCCCAGTAGTCTGTTACATTTAATGTTATCCATTTGAACTATTTCTAGGCTCATAACTGAAATTCACGACAACTACTAAGAATTTCCTATAAGAAATATTTGTTGTATTTATTACTCATTATATTTGTCAACTTTTTTTATTATTCTGGGACATAAACTTCAGTACATATTCATTCCCAGGCTCACATGTAAATAATCAGGTGTTAATCCAAGTCTGAGTGAATAATAATAAAACATCTGTTTTATTTTAATATAAGCTGGAATTATTTCAGAAATCTTTCTTATTTAATACAAATCACACGACAGCAAATGCTAAGGATCTTTATTAAAAATATAGCTATATTTTATGGCACAATTGTATATAGTTCAATTATGATGGGTGGTGCATTATTTTTTAGGATGCTATTTTAATGCCATGCTTAACTTATGTTTTAAATCACAATATAGTGAGAAAGTCCGTAGAAGAATATATGGCAGTGCCCTCTCCATTT
>CAUYRT010006111.1:0-30722 GCA_963574885.1 Lepilemur ruficaudatus | reverse complement strand
AGCAACCTCAAACTCCTGGGCTCAGGCAATCCTCCTGCCACAGCCTCCCGAGTAGCTGGGACTATCGGCATGCACCACCATGCCCGGCTAATTTTTTTTTCTATATATTTTCAGTTGGCCAATTAATTTCTTTCTATTTTTAGTAGAGACAGGGTCTCACTTTTCTTGCTCAGGCTGTTTTCAAACTCCTGACCTTGAGTGATCTGCCTGCCTCGGCCTCCCAAAGTTCTAGGATTATAGGCATCTGCCACCACGCCCGGCCCCAAGTTGAGGTTTTTAAAAAATGTGCATTCCTATCCCAGCTGGCCCACAAATGGTGCAGGTCATCAAAAGCAACTCCCTTGGAGGTAGAGTTCTCTCTCTTGCTCTCTTGCAGCTTCAGCGAAGCTCCAGAATCCAGGAAGCAGAAGAGGGCCATGGAACTCCCAATAAAATGCTAAAGGACCAGAGTAGTGCTGCACACCTGTAGTCCCAGCTACTCCGGAGGCTGAGGCAAGAGGATTGCTTGAGCCCAGGAGTTCAAGGTCAGCCTTGGCAACATAGCGAGACCCCATCTCTAAAACAAACAAAAAACAGAAGGAAAGCGTCGGATCAGCATAGCAATTGACAGTGCCCACAGATGACCAGGGCATCCCCAATAGCCTGCAGGAAATAGGGACAAAAGGTTTGTCACCAGTCAAGGAAAAGCTGCATTCCACCTGGAAATTCCTCTATTTCTTATTTTTCTTTAATAGAAATGGCTTCAGTGCCTCTGGAACATTTGAGTCAAAGAAATGAGTCCACATTTCCCGGGAAAGTGCATATAGAACCATCCCTTTCCCTCCAAGGACTTTGGTGACGCCAAGGCAGAGCAGAACGCATGGACCTTCCCACTGTTGCTTCGTCTGAAACTAGTATGTGTGTGGCCTTTTCACCGATTTGTCCTGGCTTTAGTTCACCTTTCATGACTGTTTTTGAGCCCAGAAAGCTAACCTTTACTTTTACTTTTCTTCTGCGAGACCTTGAGGTGTTTGGTGCAATTGACACATATTATTTTAAACCCTCAGTTTCTGAACACTGAGAAATAAATCACAAGTTATGCATTGTTAGGATCCAAACGGCCCATGCTTCTCATCATGCATCAAGATGCGTCAACCTTTATTTGAAACTAAAGAGAACAAACAAGCAACTTTTTTTAAAAAAAGAAAAATACAGCATCCATAAATAACCCTCCTTGGGTTTAGTGCTACACTGTTGGCTAATGAGCTATTGAAAATATTTTTGGAATGGTCTTCAAATATTATAAATATTTTACTTGTTATTTCACTAAACAGTTATGTACAGAGACGGCCCTTACCGTGCAGAAAATGTACATTCTCTACCTCTATGGTACATTATCAATGCTAGCTCTTCCACGGGGTCTGAAGAGCTAGCAAGTGGAATTTATTATCAGCTGTTAGCTCTACCAACATAATTAAAGTGCAAGGAAAGAGGGAAAACAGCCAGACAGATCAATGTTTCATTGTCAGCATCAATAAGCTTCATGCCTCTAAGAGAAAATGTCAGGTGCAATAGGCTCAGGTAATAATAACTCTATATTTTTTCTCTTCCTTCTTTTAAAGCAGCAGTCTCCCTGAGAAGAGAAGAGGGAGGTAAACAATGAGATAGCCCTATTTCTTCAATAACTGACTATCTTGGGAAAAGTAAGGTCACTTCCCCAGCCTAGGGTAGCAGGACTAACTCCTGCATTTGGTTTTCTACTTCAACAGCTGTCGGGTGGTTGGGCCCATTTCCCATGCACTTACGATACACTCACTCGGAAATATCTCAAAATCATTTTTAAACAAAGATAGCTACCAACAGCATACGGAAATGTGGGTTTTTGAAAAGAAAATCCCACTAAGGTGTTTTTTTAAAAAATACAGCCAATGTTCCTAGTGAGCCTAAAAAAGGTTTGTGTAAATCAGGACCGGTTCCTACAGTACTATGAGGAGGAGAAGAGAAAACAAGCAAAAGGTGCAGGGATGATTTTCAGGTACATATTTTCCCTTGGTATCGAAACCCATCATTCCCCATAGCACTTGGTGGCCTCCCATCGTGTTCCACAGTTTTGTCGGTGAGGTGGGCGTGCACCTTTTTGCAAACTCCGCAGCTGCCTCTCCAAGGAGGTCAGCTTCTTGGGCCCAGCTGTCTGAGGAATAAGCTCCCCACCCCTTACCCCAAGTCAGCCACTGGCTGAAATCCTCTGAGGCACAGCCCACTGTATGTAATTAAGGAAATGTTACCTACAATCCGTTTGTCTTTCATCATTCCTTTCCTATCCTGTCGCCTAAAGACTGGAAAGGCAGTTGCAGAATATACCTTTTCTCAAATATAAATATTTATAATTGCACTGAAAACCATGCACATGCTGTGGACTGGAATTGCTTATGTGTTGGCCCATCCCTGTAGAGGAAGCCTCAGCTTTTCTGTGAAGCTTGTGACAAAAGGAAATGTAATGGAAGCAGTTAAATCCTAGGAGAAGATGGGTAAGTGTGCCCAGGCCAATAAAGTGCCAGGGAAACATCAAAGGTCTTTCCCACGGATCCTCGTCCCTGAGTACTAACAGATGCAGGACAGAATCTGAAATATACCTTTTTTACCTGCTCCACTAAAATGGCTACCAGTATCTCCCGTCTTACATTCCCTTATGTAAAATGTGCCATCAGCTTTACTAAATATCAGTCTTTCACCTCCCACCCAAGTCTTAAGCATCTGTCTTTGACCCAAACAGCTGGGTTTTCTCTCTGGCTGGAGACAGAATTCCAGTCTGGTTCCATCTTCTTCGGTGGAAAAAGGAGATGGGCTCCATGCTGCACCCTGTGAGGCGTGGCATGCACAATTCTGTCTGTCCCGCTTTCCATGAAAACTCCGCGGACTCAGGGGCAAGGCCAGATTTTCAAGCAGGGAGTCGAGGTTCGATTTTCAGGGACAGCTCATATAGCGTATCTTCATCTATGATCAGGGCTTTGTCAAGCAAGTACTGCGTGACCTGGGAAGAAAGGGAAATCCCAGCTTTTACTTCCTTCTGAACACCAGTATGCATATTTTCTGAATAGGATCTGACACAATTCAACAGTTTCTCCTAAACATTTAAAAACTTTCATACCACTAAAAGAAAATCATGACGATTCTGTCATTGTAAAAAAAACCAAACATCCCTAGTCCTCTTCCAATCCCCAATCCCAGGGAGCTCCGTGAAGAGGCACCACTGTTACCATTTGGTTTGTACTCTCCCAGACGTTACGACGTCTTTCAGACACTACGTGTACTTGCAGAAATCGTTTTTCCCCTTTATAATCATAAATGGTGCTACACTGTGCATTTTATTCTTCTTTCATCTCTTATTGTAAGTTATGGAGAGTTCCCTGAGTCAATGCAAAGAGCTGTAACTGCTGTACAGTATTAACAGTGCAATATATCAGAGCTTTAATGATCTCGTGTTGATGGATGCTTAGTTGCTGTCAATATGTCACTATCACACAAAGTTACTATGAAATCCTTGTTAGCATGATTCCTAGTGGTCATGTGTGAATGTTCTACCAGGGTAGACACCAGAAATAAAAGGAAAGAAATGAAAATGATGTGTATTTCCATAAACATTTTTCTTTATTTTTATTGAAATATAATGTACAAAAGTGAAAATGAATAGTTTGATTAGTGTTGACAAATGTATACACCCATGTAACTTATATCATGATATAGAACAAATCCATCGCCCCTAAAAGTTCCCTTCCCAGTCAATCTGCTCCCAGAAGCAACCACTGCTCTCCAATTTCTTTTTTTTATTATTTTTATTTCGAGACACAGTCTCATTCTGTCACCCTGGATAGAATGTAGTGGTGTCATGGTAGCTCACTGCAACCTCAAACTCGTGTGCTCAAGTGATCCTCTCGCCTCAACTTCCCGAGTAGCTGGGACTACAGGCTCACACCGGGATGCTCGGCTAATTTTCCTGTTTTTAGTAGAGACAGGATCTCGCTCTTGCTCAGGCTGGTCTTGAACTCCTGAGCTCAAGCAATTATCCCGCCTCGGCCTCCCAGAGTGCTAGGATTACAGGCGTGAGCCACTGTGCCTGGTCCACTGCTCTGATTTATATATAACCAGTAGACTATATACCAGTTTTGTCTACTCTGGAACTCATATAAATGGAATCATACGGTATGTAATACCCCTTTGTGAATGAATTCTTTCACTCAGCATAACAATTTGATACTCCTTCATGCTGTGGCATGTATCAGTAGTTTGTTACCTCTCGTTGCTGAGTAGTGTTCCATTGCAGAGATATTGAGTTGTTCATGCTTTTCTTATAGATTACAGTAATACTTTTATTGTCTCTTTGTTTTATATGTTGCAAATGTCTCCTAGTCTACTGCTCACCTTTTGACTTTTTAAATAATTGTCCTTTGTCATAGAGAAGTTTTAAATTTTGATATAGCAAATTTTATCAAGCTTTTATTTTTTTCTTTTCATTATGGGTACACAATAGTTATATATCTTTACAGGGTGTATGTGATGCTTTGACACAGGCATACAACGTGAATTAATCAAATCAGGGTGATTGGGGTATCCATCACCTCAAACATTTAACATTTCTTTGTGTTAGGAACATGCCAATTCTACTCTTTTATTATAGTTATTTTAAAGTATACCCTTACTTATTGTTGATTATAGTTACTTTGTTGTGCTATCAAATATTGTTCATTCTATCTAACTATATTTTTGCACCCATTAACTATCCCCACTTTATCCACCCTCCCACCCCCCACTACCCTTCCCAGCCACTGGTAACCATCATTCTAGTCTGTCTCCATGAGATCAATTGTTTTTAATATTTAGCTCCCACATAGGAGTGAGAACATGTGAGATTTGTCTTTCTGTGCTTGGCTTATTTCACTCAACATAATGTTCTCCAGTTCCGTCCATGTTGTTGCAAATGGCAGGATTTCAAGAAAATGTTTTATGCAAGGGAGGAAATCATCCACTTTGCCTTTTGGGGAGCTCTATCTGTCTCTAATTTGTAGAATGGATTTTGCATTCTAGAGTGAATGCAAGTAGATCAGGCAACAGATATCGGTGGCTTGGACCAGGGATGGGGGTGGCAGAAGCAGAAGGAAGAGGAGCAGATTCACAAGAAATACAGGATGCAAAATCAATAGAACTTGATGATGAACTAATGTTCTTTTTGTCTTCTTTTTTCTTTTTTTTTTTTTTGAGACAGAGTCTCACTCTGTTGCCCGGGCTAGAGTGCCATGGCATCAGCCTAGCTCACAGCAGCCTCAAACTCCTAGGCTCAAGCTATCCTTCTGCCTCAGCCTCCCAAGTAGCTGGGACTACAGGCATGCGCCACCATGCCCGGCTATGCCTTCTTTTTTCTTAGTCAGACTTGCCAAGGTTTTCTATTTCATTGATCTTTTCTATGAACTAGCTTTTGGTATTATTGATCAACTTCATAGTTGTTTTCTAGTTCATTAATTTCCACTTTTTTTCTGTATTAATTCCTTGACAACCACAACCATATAATCTTACCTTTGGCTGATGGTCTATTCTGTAGGAAGTCTGCTGGAACTGGCGTATCTCTCTGATAATGTGTGATATCTAACAGAGAAAATAAAACAAAATGACAACAACGAAAGCAAAGCCAAGGTATTTTCCTGTATTGCAGCACATTCTCCCGAGGCCTCTTCCCAGATAGTCAGCCCTTCCTCCAGTGAAGTAGGTGGAGCCCTGTCTGATCATTCCCTATGTGTGCAGCCTTCTTGCCCTTCAGGGAGCCACATGAAATGCCAACAGCAAGAAGATATAATCTGAGTTTATATTTGAGAAACAGCTGGCAGTGGGTGGCCTCAGGTTTGGAAGAGGCAAACTCTGGGTGCTATTGTCTATGGGCTTCTTGCTTCTAGCTTGGTGCTCAGAACCTGGTTGTCCAGCAAGAAGCCTTCAGCAGCCATCTATCACTGGTCGATCTCAGAAAGTCTTCCTTGGAGCTTTCTTCCACCTCCCCTTTGCCCAGACTACAAGCTGAAATGGCTCTGCTAAAAATCTCCTCCATCAGCCAACATCCGGTTTTAGACCCAGTATCCATGACATTAAAAAGTAGACATTGACTTTTATTATTCAGCCTCTTCTCTATAAGCCATTGAAGTCATTGAAACAGACTGATTACAAAATTATCACCTACCATTCTCATTTTGGAAAAATTGACAAGGCCTTCCTCAGTAAAGTTTGGTGTTCCTTCTTCAATAAATGCCAGGTCTGTCAAGTACATCCCAAGGTAAGGAACTGCTGGAGGGTTGCAACTGCAAGACCAAGAGGCACTGTTCTCATACTCATTACCGCAAATGTCTATTTCCCTCCCCAATTTAAACAGGAAGCAACTATGCTGCTTCAATTCTGAGGTAGAAAACCTGTTTATTTCATTTTCAGAAGCACACTCATGATATGCAGAGTTTTAAACACATTTCACAACAGAATAGAATACAAAATGACAGCCCATGCTTTGCTGTGTTTGAGACAATGGCATGTTCAAACAACAGGATGTCTTACAGACAAATACAAAACATTTTGTATTTGTCTCTAGCAGTAATTGTTTGCTGTATTTGTAAACTGGCCACACTTCTTTGAGGCTGGGAAGATGTAGAGGAAAACCCCTATGCCCTGACCTCATTAAATTAGAAACATTCAATCTTAATGAACTGGACGGAAAAATCAATGGGATTAGAGCTCTGCACTATAGTAAATCTTGTTTTCTGTTTTAGTTAAATGTTTTAGAAGGTGCAGAGTTAATTAATATCACAACTGCAAACTAAAGTGAGACACTGTTTTGTTTCCTTTTGTTTTTGGAGGAGCAAGCGTGGGTATACTTGGTCTTCTCAAAGAGGCCTGAGGCCAAGAACACAGGTTTTTATGCAGAAAGAACTGGGTTTAAATCCCAGCTTGACCAGTCACTAAGTGATACTGGGCAAACTCTCTGAACCACAGTTTCCTCATCTATAAAATGGAGATGGAAAAGCTCATCTCTTTAGTTTAGTGTGAGGCTTAAATAAGACACAGCAAGCACTTAGTGTGAAACCTGCCATTTAGTAAATATTCCATGAATAGTTCTTATACTCTTATTGCTGCTATTATTATTATTATTATTAAGCTTGCTTTCACTCACACCATCACAGAAACTAACATTTTTCCAGAGTAAGTAAAATAATTGTGGTAGATCATGAGAAAACCAGTTACAGAATAGATTCTATGTTCTACATGTGAGTGTAGAAAAAGAAAGATCCAGAAATATAAAACCAAAAATATATAACACTAATCAATAGGTGCTGGAATATTTAAATAAAAATCGCAGGAAATCATTGAGCTTAGATGAGGAAATAACTGAATCAAGAAACTTTTTATACTAAACGATGGTCTGATTTATTATGATGACATTTTCTTCTTAATCGGAATACTCCACATGCCATTAGTATAGCTGTAAGAAATTTACCGTATGCACAGTATCCAAATAAAAAGGAAAATCAGGAAATACTTAGATAATGGAAGTTGTTTCTAATTTGTTTTTCCTTTCAAAGCAAAGTAGGAGCTAGGTCACTATTTGTATACTATATAAATTATGTACATATATTTCTTAATTATGAATAATTTAACAATTAAGATAGACATACTTTTTAAGGGTTTCTCTGAGATTTTTAAATCTTCCTTCAGACGAAACGGTCTTCTGAAGTTTGTCCATTAGAGCTTTTGTCTAAAAAACAAAAATAAAAACTTAACATCATGAAAATATGGTTTGATACAATAGTGAGTTGCCCAAAGATGCCCAATTCTCTTCTCCAGTGGCAGGTGCTGTGACCTTTGCCAGAATAAAGGTCACCGTGTGATGTGATTCTCACAGTGTAGGGATAGGGCATTGTGTTTACAGGGAATGTTAAAAAGAACACATGGAGAAGAGGAAGTGCCCGTATCTACATATTTAGCCAAAAAGAGAGGGAAAATATGTGGAAAAGAAAAATTGCAATGCACGGAAAACTTAGGGACTAAAAGAGCTGAAAAGCACATGCTGAATGTAGAATCTTAAAGGAGAGGTTTCCCCATGTCAGGGAGTTTTCACAGTGGGTCTTTTTGAATGTTAATCTCCCAACCATCAAAGCACATATTTTGGTATTGACTGAGCAACATACTCTACTCCAGATCCTTTCTTTTTGATCATCTTCCTGAATTTGTTAGAAAAATATGACTAATGTTTATTAAGAAATAATAACGTTGTTGACATTGGTATGGAGTTTCTTCAATGAACATGGGAGAATGGCAGGGTGGCCCTTAAGGGTGAGGACCCATTCCTGGTGGTGGGAGCTTTCAGCACAGCACGAAGGGCTGCCTCCCCATCCTGGTTTCTGAGGGCTCTAAGAGACCTCCTGCCTGGCCCGGGGCTGACCTTGGCTCAAAAAGTCTGCTGAAGTCCAGTCTGCCCTGTAGCCACAGAGCAGATCTGTGGGCTCCAGAGTGCAGATTCTACCAGTCCTTCTGACATCTCCCAGACAGATCTCAGGTGTGGAGAAGGGACAGCTGCAGGGCAGATGGTATTACTGAAGGTGCCTGAAGCAGGGCATATCTGCAGCCAGGCCCTACCCACCATGACTAGAGTGAGGCACTTGGCCCTGGAGATAGCCTCTCTGGAAGACAGTCTATCAGCCTTGCTAAGACCACTGTGAGTTACCCATACATGTGACTTAATCATTTTAATACCTCTGCAAAGTGGTATATTCAAAATTTGAAACAATAATTTCAATATTAGTTCTATTGTCAATTCCATGGTCAGTTCAGTGATCCCTAAACCTGCATCCTGTCAAAGACAAGAATGTCACTTAAGTCAAATATAGAGAAAGCCTGGAAGCTTTCTTAAGGAAGATTTAGGGATCCCTTGACGACCTCTGGTGATCCCTGGAAAGCTGGTGAATTGGAATGACATTGGTGGATTGCACCAATGTTTATTTCCTAGCTGTGATATTGTCTATAGCTATGCAAGATGTTGCCACTGGGGGAAACTGGGTGTAAGGTGTAGGGAATCTCTGTATTATTCCTTACTCTACGTGAATCCACAATCATCTCAAAATAAAAGGCATTTTGTTTTTGGTTTTCTTTTTTTTTTTAAAGTATTAATTAAAACTGTGGCTTCTATTTACCAGGTCCAGGTGTTACTGACAGAAAAAGGACTTGTGAGTGTTAAGGGGCTCAATTCAGGATCCTCAGAGCACTGCCTTTTTGCTAAGGAATAACGGGGGAAAGGTAGGAAGAAAGATATGACTCAGGCTTGCTTTCTTGCTACATGAAGAAATTAAAGTCTCTTCTGTGCACAAGGGAAAGGTTTATTGAGAGAAATGAGGACAGAAAAGTCTAAGAAATAATGAGTATCTCTGAAAGGAGCTTAAATCCTCAGAGGGGGCAATAAAACCAGACAGTTTTGAGAAAAATGTCAGCAGAATATACTTATGCTCTTCTTCTAGCCTGGAGCCCTAGAGGTGGGCACCCTGCAGATGCTCCTCGTCACGTTTGGGTGATCACAGTGAGGTAGGCGTGGTGGTACGGTTAGGCAGACAGGGCCTGATGTAGCCCCTCCTACCCCCTGGCACCAATGGGATATGAAGGAGCCTGGGAAGTTCTCCCAGGGCCCTTTAAGAGGGCCAAGATGATCACCCAATAGGAAGAGTTCACATGCCCACCAGGGATCACCAAGGGCCAGAGAAGCCTGTGGGGTGGTGAGGTCAGCCCAGTTCTCCGGGTGCAACCACCACGCCTTGTTCCTGGGCAGGGCAGGCAGATCACATGACACCAGCTACCAGCAAGCCACAGCGGCCTGCAATGACCAATCAGCAAAGGACTACAGCAGGAGGCCAGAGGTGCAGACAGCCTTCCAGAAGCCTGGAGAAGCCGTCCCTAACACCCACCAACACCCAAGAAGAAGGCCAGGAGAAAGGGCAGGGGAAGAATTGTGATTTAGTTTGCATCTTAAAATATCTGACTGAAAACAGGCACAGGCAAGCTGAGTCCAATGAAAGAAAATCAAGAAAGCTGTATTTCGGCATATCTAAGTCATTATGCCAAAACTTTAAATTCACCACATGAATGACAAAGAAATAGGTGAACGTTGAGGCCCTTCACCCCTGGCTTTCGCCCTAAGGCATTTGTACCCTTATTTTGGGGGAGAAAGAATGGATTCATTGGATATCACTCTTCTGGCTTGGAATCAACGTGCCCTCCTGAAATAATTCAGGAAATTCTTGACTGACAACCACATTGTTTGAGGTTGTCCCCCAAAACATTTTAATGAACGTTTCAGAAATGCACATGAGTGAAATCAATTAAGTGGTAAGAGCACAGTGATTAGCCGTGTTGGCACCTCTCTTTGGCAGCTGAGCTGCTCGTTTCAGTTAATGATTTCCTAATTAGTCACATTTATCTTGTCTCTTGTCTCCCAGCCTTTCCTCCTCTCAGCAGCAGGACATGTAACTCGCTGATGCTCACCTGCTTGGACACCTTGGCCCACGTTTTCTTCAGCCTGTAGATGGCACTTCTGTTTAAGGCCGAGGTGATCTCCAGCACGCCGTTGTAGTTGTGCAGGCATCGGCAAATGTCCGCCACTGCCACCCACTTCTCGATCGCGTTGGCACGGGAGCTGACATCAGCGTAATTCATTATCTGGGAGGCCACCAGGTTACTCATCTGAGACAATCAAAAAGCCCAGAGAGGCTAAGAGCCAAAGCAGTGCATTTAGGTAAAATACCTAAATTATCTGCAGACAGGTCAGGAAAGCAGGGTGTTGAGTGGCGTGAAGATCACGTTCCGTACTTAGAGACCAACTTTCTAAAGAGACTATACAGTCTGTAATAATAATAGCAACAAACTAATGAGCATCTGTTCATGCTTTGAGTGAAGAGAGGAATTATTTGCAGTCCAGCTTGTTGGGGGGGGCACGGCGGGAAGGCAATTTTGATGGAGTTATTGCTAATAATTATTGAGGAAATGGGATCCTAACCCCTGAGGAAAGGCAATGTCTGCAGATAATGGGTGTCACTTCTTGGGGCCTTTCCTTGGTTCCCAACAGTGTGTAGGTCCTCACTCGGGGAAGCCTTAATTACAGAGAAAGAAAAAACACTCATCCCCAGTCAGACCAAATTCTCAACTGATCAGTTCTCAAACCAAACACTCAGCTGCAGAAGAAAAGAGAACATTTTCTTCTTCTTATCCTATTTTTCACCAGCAGTTAAAAGGACCTACAGTTTCAAGGCTAAATACTGTAATTCTGCTAGTTAAAACCAGTTTAAGAAGCTCAACTCTTACAACATGGAAAAGAAAAGGCCAAAATAGGACTACTGTATTCACAAAGGGAAAATGCGACATATAATCTTATATCCATACACTAAGTCTCATGGACACACCCATTCTTTTGTTGATTCTGAAAATATTGAAGATCTTACAGTGTCTCAAAATTACCTTCTGGATATTCACTAAAGCACCTACAAAGGTGCTATTCTCTGAGCACCTAGTCATCCTTCCAGTAAAGACAGGAATTATTTGGAACCTAGTTTGTTCAAGGAAGAAGTGATTTTGTTAATCAGTAATTTTAATGCAGTTATTGCCAATAATTATTGAGGAAATGGGATAGCACAAGTGCTCTTTTAGGTGCTGAGAAAAGAAAGACAAATAAATCAGTGTCCCTGACCTTAAGGCAATCTGAGCAGTGAAACCCAAAGCTACATCTGTGTGTGGATGGGCTTGAGAACATGGAGGCAGCCTGGGGCATCTGGCCTAGTACAGAGGAGGCTTCTAGAAAGAGGTCATGCCTGCTCTGACTGCTAAAGCATCCAAGTATAAGAGCAAAGGGACAGAGGTGGGAGGCATGGTGTGGTGGAGGATGTGACAGCCATCTGAGAAGCACAGGGGCCATGAGAGGCAAGGACGACAGATGGGCAGGGCTCTCATAGGCCAAGTTGAGCAGTTGGGACCATATAATGAAGGTGAGGGGAAGCCAACGTTGGATTTTTGTCAAAGAGAGAGATATAATTAAATTGGCCTTTCAGAGGAGTCATTCCTGTGGCACTGCATGAAGAAGGGGGTGGAGAGCAGCAAGATGGCAGGGGACAGACGTTCTAGGAGCTCCTGGGGAGAGAGGATGGAAGGCTGGACCAAGGTGGCAGCAGTGGGGAAGGCAGGGTAAGGAAGGGCCTGAGATACATGTGGATTTAGGGTTCACAAATATGTTGGGGGCTAGTAAGAGTTAGGCGGGTAAGGGAGAAGGTGACCTCTAAATCCCGTGCTTGGGTGAGTGAGTGTATTTTGAGGCCATTAACCAAGACTATGGACAGAGAAGATGATGAGGAAGCAGGCTTGGTGGCTCTGGGCTGTGGATGACAGGTTCCACCTGCAACTTGTTGAGAGCTCGATATAGAGGTCAGCCAAGGGGAGGAGATATGTGGGTCTGGGGCCTGGGACAGAATCTCTGGTTTGAGTGTCCATTATACCCTAAGTGTAGGTACAGCACAGGTAACAGAGATTTACTCCCCACAGCAGAGACTCTGCTTCTCCGAGTGTGGACTAGATGAGTCATGTATGTCATCTTTTAGGCAGCAGCAGCAGCACTGAAGCTCATCGTGCGATAGTGTTCACGCAGCATCTATGTGCTCTGAGTATACCCTACGCAAAGTATTATTCTGGGAATCTACACTGTCATTTTCGTATTTTGATTCTGGACAATTTATTAATTTACCCATGGGGTTCCTGGTAGTTTTGTTTATTTTTTTAAAAAAACACATCATTATTCCTTTTACTGTATTTTAGCAGAACTGGAAAGGGAGCCTTCTCTCTGCCTGGATAGAACTGAAGACACTCTCACATCTCTTACTAGTTCTACCACAGGACTGAGACCCTGAGAGCAGAACCAGTGAAAAGTTGGTGGGTACAAAAGCATCTCCTAATCGCACTGCTGAAGAAAAGTAGAGAGGGAGATGGACCCACAGCTGGCCACTGCAGCACAGAGCCACGGAAACAATGAGATTTTGCTCTAAGAGGCCTTTCCAACCCTGGAATGCAATTCAGGCTGAACGGTCAGTAAGGATGAAGAGTTGGACCAACCCAATCTTACTGTCATCACCACCACCACCACCAGGGGCCAGTGACACATGTACTGCTCACTTTGTTAGTCAAGTTAGGGCCAGGAAGCAACAATGATCATGAAAAAAGTAACCGCAACCTATACATTATTGAGCACTTACCAGACTCGGGTACCATCAAAGGTGAACCTCTTATGTCAGGAAGTTAACTGGAAATTATTGCATTACTGTGAGCTCTTAGGTGGCAGAGTTGCTTGATTTTAGAGGAGCCTTAAGACCCCAATTTTCATTTCCTGTAACACGCCCAAAGTTTTATTTCTATGGCTACTCACATCATTAAAGTGCTGGCTGGTTTTCATAATGTAAGGGGTTCTTTCATTTTTATCCAGCTTCATCCACCCTTGCCCAAGAAACTCTCTGAAAGTTCAAGACAAAACACAAAAACCAATTAAGTTTTTAAAAACTAGTGACTCTGATCCTGGATAATTATCATGAACATTAGATACATTAAACTTGGCATTGCCTAGAATGTCACCTGACACCTGCTGCTACCAACCTCTCAAATTTTAGCTCAGTGGTAGCATTTCACCCCTTGATACCAAAAAGAAAAAGATTTTTCAGTTTCCAGCTTTCTCTTATAAATGTTTGGAACTTTGTCCCTGCTGGGATCATACAAAGGCTTCTCCAAAGTTGGAAAACCACCACCAACACAGGAGAAATGAAGCGGTTAAGTGCTAATTCAGAAACCATGCCTATTTTCTCAGGATTAATTGTTAAAAATAGTAAATTTTAGTGAAGGGTTCAAAAAAATGCATCACTACCAAAAATTTTAATCAAGAACAGAATTTTTTCCTCCATTCTGCTCTGCCCTTCTGCTGGAGGATGTAGGCTCCAAGGGCAGGGATTTTGTGTTGTCCCCAAAGCTCAGGACAGTGAACGTGGTTAGGGCTGAAGCAACGTTCCTTGCTACACTTTCACAGCACGTGCCCCTGGCGAGGCTGTTCAGCGGGTGGGAGCCGAGCTGGTCGGAAGCTCCGCCATCTGAACCTCACTCCTGAGCAGGACACCGGACCCCAGCAGGCAACCAGGGACCATTAAGACGGAGCGTGCAGGAATTATTTTGTATAGGCATTTAAAGAAAAAAAACCTTGAAATGACTCTGATACATTCTTAATACAGAAATGTTGACTGAGTCCTCGGGCAAGGTTCTTTGTCCCTTGCTTTTGTTGGTACCGCTCCCATCCTGCGGAGTGCTGGACATAGGGGTGCCAGTTGCACAGATGGAAATAATTGGTAGATATTCACACAGGCACCGAGGGGACAGGGAGGAGAGGTGGGGAGGGCCCCAGGAGGGGACAACGGCAACCACAACGGTTTTGACTTTGCTCTTCCTCCCCCTCCACAATCCCCCATTCTCACTGTGCTGGAGGCTAGTGAGGCGGAGTAGTGGTGGAAGGAGGTGGGAACACATTGTGGGTCCTAACTCAAGTCTTCAAATAGTCACTGGGTTGATTTCAATGGCCCGTGGGGCACATTCCTATTTTAATTTGTTTTTCATGTTCACAGATAGGTCTATAAGTGCTGGAAGAGGGGCAGAGAAAGAAGATAAACTGCATCGAAGATCAGTCTGCAGGGGCCTCCTCTGGCCCTGCCCTGGTGCCCCTCTGACCCTCAGCCACCTGCCCATGCCCGGACCCTCCATCATCACGGACATCCTCTGCTCTACGCAGGACATGGGGTACATTCATGTCTCTCATCCCCCCTCCCTTTACCTCCAATTTAGCTATTAGATCATGGAAAATGTGTGCTCACAGTTGCCATCTGTCCAAACAAAGGCCTTTTGTGCAGCTACCAAATATGACAGCTGGAAGGGACTTAAACAGCCTCCCCTTAATCTACACACAAGGAAACTAAAAGGCTGTGTCATGGAGTTTAACAATACTTGTGGATTTATGGAAGTGGGTGAAGAATGGTGGCAGAATTTACAGCCTTTACCCTAGGTCAGAGTTTCCCAAGGTGGACTCTTGGACTACCCAGAATTAGCTGTGTTTTCTCCTTGACAATACAGTTTCCTCGGCCTCAACCAAACCTACTAGAATCAGGATTCCTGAGGGGGCTATCTAGGAATGCACATTTTTAACAAGCTTTCCAAATGATTTTAGGCATACTGAAGTTTGAGAAGCACTATTTTAACTGTATTCAGGTTTCTGGAATTCAAGGATAGAAGTGTACAAAAAAATTCACATTCTATGATAACCCTAGTCCAAACAGAAACACAACAGTGGCTGTTTTGAGAGTCCTCAAACCAGTATTTCCAACATAAACTAGAATCAAAACACATTCAAGTGGGGCCAAACCATCTTAAGATTAAAACTCCTGCCTTTGGGCATGTGTGTGAGCACACACAGAGACACACACACACACACACACACACATCTGCCTTAGGAATAATGCCCACTTTCTAAGCCAGCTAGGGCAGCCCAGCACTCACTCGTAGGGAATGCTTCTGAAAACAATGTGGTCCAGGAGCGTGATCTGCTCGGCCAGCTCCATGGCTGACAAGGTCTCGAAGCACTCGGCCTTCAGACAGTCGGTCTGTGAGAGAGGAAGAAGGAAAATGAAGTACTCAGGGTAGGTCAGTGAGGCGGGCAGCTGCATGTGTGAAAATGTGACATCCATCACCAGGTTCTAGCTATGAAAGAAAATGGTGGAAAGCTCAAAAATGTCAAAGTTGACACTAACATCATGGACCAATCGGCAGGCCCCACCCCCAATGCGGTCCATCTCACAGAGCTTCACAGATAGGACAAATGGTCAAACACTCGGTGGTAAGTTACAAGCTCACCTTTGAGAGGTAGTTTGCACATACTTGTGCAACTAGATAGAAATGTGGCTGAACTTACCATTTGAATTATATCCTCTAATTTTAGGTGGATGTCATCTTGATCATCTAGTGAAAGGGCTCTAAAAAAAAATCAAAATATCCTCCATGAAAAAAAAATAGACATGCAAGGAACAAAACAACAAAATAGAGTTTGGCTTCCCCTAGGTGGGCAGTCTGAGAAGTTGGGTCTGCAAGGATGTGCAACGGGACAGGCTGCTGAGCTGGGGACAAGCGGTTCCAAAACAGAAAAACACTAGAGAATCATCAAGAGAGCTAATTTAGAACAAAGAACCAACTTGTTACATGCAAGGTTGTAAACAAAACAGCCACCATCCACACGAACCTGAGGGTGAGTGGGGCATGCTCTGAGTTATGGAGATGATCTATCATGGGAGTTGGGGCATCCTCTAAACCATCAGTGAGTTGCAGTCATAGACCTGAGCACCCCGTCCCCACCTCCCCCCCACACTCTGGGCCTTCCTGCTGATGTTGCAGCAGAAGGTGTAGAGCCGCCCCCTTCTCAAGCTCATGTAGACCAGAAGCACAGGGGAGTCCAAACAGTGTGAGGCAGGAGCCGGCAGATAATTTCTTCCCCCTTGCTTTCTAGACAGACTTTCCTCAGATGCTTTTGGTCCCATATCCCACACATGGTGTCATTCAGCTCTCAATAAATATCTTTTTTTTGTGGGGGGGGTGATAAATGACGAATGAATGAACAAGTAAATGAACACATAAGTTATAATTAATACCCAAGATACTGGTTTCAGAAGTGGGAGGATATTTTATGTTCAACAAAAGTTTAGAGTCCAGGGAAATTATACTGAGTAGGCATCTAATTATATAACTCTTGATCAAGGCCAAGCATTTTAAGTTATTCAAAATGAAGGCACAAGCACATATCAAAAGTACTAACGTATTTAAACAGTCCTGAACCATGTAGCCTGTCTGCTGGAGGAAGCCAGTTTTAAAAGAAGTAACAATGTGATGTTCTGTATACTGAGTTGATAACAACAAACACAAAAAAATACAATATCAACACAGATAGTTTATTGTATTCTGTGTGCCAGTCACATGCTAACCATTTGACACACACTACTTCCTGTATCATAAAAGATGCCTTCTTGCTAAGAACAGTATCTCCACTTTATAGATGAGGAAACAAAAACTGCAAGACATGGACTAGCTTAGCTTGCCAGGGTTCCAGAACAGTTGTGACTTTCCTGTTACTCTGAGCTTCTTGTAGGTAGACTCACGAAAGGCTCCTGTGCAAGGGTGCCACACAGAGCACACAGTCAATAAATGCCACTCCCTCCTCTCTGTCTTCCTCCCCTCTTCCAAAAACTCTCGCTGTTTGAAGGGGAGCAGGTGACTTCTATAACAGATTACACTAGTGGCAACCCTCTTTTCAGCAATTAGCTGTGTCATTTGTGAGCAGAAAGAAATAGTCATCACATGCTGAAGGGCAGATTAAGATGAGGAAAAAATAAGTTAATCATAACTTTCTTCAAAGACTCTCAAATCACATTTTGGAAGGGTCACTTGGAAGTGACCCTTTCCCAAAGTATATGTCACTCTTTGCACTGTAGTCTAGGTTCCTGGAGAGAGCCCTGTGGCTCCACAGCTACATGTACTAGTGGGGAATATCTTTTTTATGAGGCTGGGCAATATCCTTCCCTTGGAAAGAAATGGTCAAGAAGTTAGCGCCTGTCAAAGTTTCCTCTTCTCAGTGATTTACCTCTAATATTCCAAGATGCTTTCTGGTTCCAGTTAAGTTATCTAATATTTATGTCTTCCTGTTGATGCTACTTGGGGCTTTGAGGTTTGAGGATGACCTCTTTAGGAACTGAGTCTACCACCATTGACCCTCCAGGAAGTCAGTCATTGTTTCTTTTCATTCTGTGGCATTTTAGATATCTATAAAAATCTCTACACTGAATAGATATTTGAAGACTGCTAGTTAGACAACTTTGGAGGGGAGTGGTATTTTAGAAATATAAAAGTCTTGAGTGGAGGTTTTTATTCACAAACAGGGCAACAAACTACTTTTGGTAATTAAGTATATTCATCATTAAATAACCCCTGTGAATCAGGGACGGCTCTTCATAGAGAAGCTTTACTCTATTGTATTAATATAATATGTGCTTAAATACATTTTTTATGTTCAGATCTGTTATATGACTGGAATGCATATAAATCTCTAAATGTCAGAGCTACATCTGACTATACGATATGACGTGTTTTTATCCCTCAGCCATAACCTGGATTCACAGCTCAGAACTGTGAAGCACCAAATATACTTAAAAGGAAATGGAATTAATCAAATTTTATAAATGGAAAATTCCTCCTTCAATTACAGGAATAAGGGTAGTCTAAAAATAGAGCCAAGAGCAATCGGCCTCTGTCTGGAGACTGGTCCACACTCTCTTTGTGCAGATGAGGTGAGGAAGTCTAAGAAAAGTCACGATTGGCTGAGATCTAGCCTGGTTTCACTTGATGGCAAAACTATTTTTCCCAAGAGCTATTGTCAGTGCTGCTAATAATTTAATAATAATAATTATAATCATAGCTGTACTAGGAGACTAATTACGTTTCAGGGATTGTGTCAACCTCTTTACGTATGATGTACCCTTCACAACAACCCAGTGAAGTCGGTATTAGTAGCCCCATTTTATAAATGAGGACACTGAGGGTCAGACTGGTGGAGAAACTTGACAGCTGTAAGTGGCTGTGCCGAGGGTTAAGCCT
Source organism: Lepilemur ruficaudatus (assembly GCA_963574885.1). NCBI lineage: Eukaryota > Metazoa > Chordata > Mammalia > Primates > Lepilemuridae > Lepilemur > Lepilemur ruficaudatus. The sequence goes on along the minus strand of CAUYRT010006111.1, from coordinate 11,975 downwards.
GTGACATCCTGCAAAAGTCAGAATCAGACTGCCCAGTGTTGTACTCCTACTGTACCATCTACTAAAATTTCTCTTCCCTGTCGGTCTTACGCTTCTAATTCTCAGGTCACTATTTGGCAAAGAGAATCGGCACATCTTGAGCCTGACGAATAAAGAAGACCTGGGATGGTAAACAGGACTCATCTTAAACACCAAGTCCAGCTGACCGGTTTCTGAGGTGCCCTTGTGGTGCGGACGGAAAACTCTTAAGATTGATTGAAAATGTTTGGCACAGGTGTGCTGAGGGGACTGGCAAGAAGAGGGCCTCACATTAGTCAATCCTGACTGTTTTTTCCAGTCTGAACACCCTCATTTCCCTGAAAGCTACTTAGTCAAATGTCCCTAGGCACACAAACTTCCAAAATATAGTTTTTTTAAGTATTAATGTTTTAAATACAAAAAGCATAACAAACTATTTACATGGAGAGGAAAGGAACAGCCATCACCCACAGGCATAATCACTCATCCGCTGGAACAGGCTTTTCCTGAATACATATTTACAATTTTAAAATCTGAAGATAGATGCAGTAATAGAATCCCTAGGCTTACTTAGATGTTTTCATAAAGTGAAAAAAGTAAAGAAGGCCTCTAATTGTGTCCTAGGGCTGCCCTAACAAAAGACCACAAACTGCGTGGCTTAAAACAACGGAAATGTATTGTCTCACAGTTCGGGATCGAGGTCTGAAATCAAGATACCAGCAGGGCCATGCTGCTGCTGAAATCTGTAGGGGAGTCCTTCCCTGCCTTCTCTTAGCTTCTGCTGGTTTGCCAGCAATCTCTGGTGTTCTTTGGCTTGCAGCCACAAATGCCTATCTCTGTCTCCATCTTTGGATGGCATCATCTCTGGGTCTGTCTTCCAGGGTCGACTTCTTACACAGACACCAAATTGGATCGAGGGCCATCCTATTCCAGTAAGACCTCATCTTAACTGATTACACCTGCAATGGCCTTATTTCCAAATAAGGTTACATTTTGAGGTACTGGAGGTTAGGACTTCGACATACCTTTTTTGGGGGGACCCGTAAAAGCCCCTACACCAAAGAATGGTCTGGCTATGGGATCTTCAGCTAATGAGGGCTAAGAATGACTTATGGGCCAGTTGCTACAGCATCACAAACCAAAATCTGTCATTGCTGCGTCAGGAAGGGACTTCCAAAAACATGGTGGACTGAGCTAAAATAGACTCCCCTCCACACACAAGCACTCGGGACAATGTGCACAAAGAAACAACGTAGCCAAGCTTGTAAGAAAGAAAGGATTATTTGCAGAGACTGTAAATGAAGAGGGAACTAGAAACCAAAATGGTAAAAGAGTGCCAGGCCGTAGCAGACAGGTGCTGGGCTTCCCACCCCCAAGTGGGAAAGAGGATATAGCCATAAGTGAGCTGGGAAGTTGTAACTGAATTGTTGCACAAAGCCATTGACAGCTTCCCTTTACATGCAGAACGGACTGGAAAAAAATCCACCCACCACTTCAGGAAGCTGTAAGAAAGCTTACTACTTGCTAAAATGCTACTTGTATCCGTATAACTACTACGGACATAAGTCTCTAGTAGGATACCCAAAGTTCAAGCCTTTATCGCACAGAGGGGTGGGGACACACTTTCTACAATCCCATACAATTACACAATCTACGTGAGGTGGAAATCTTAAACGGAAAAGTTGACAGAAAAACTGGTTTAGGACCAGTGAACACAAACCGAAGAAAATGCGTAACTCCTCTGTGATGGCACACCCACAATCTAGGTGCACGGGACTCCCACAGAGACACCACCACCCTGCTCACAAACATGAGCGTACAGTAAACAATTAGAACCCACGTGAGGCAAAAAAATCTCTCTGCAACGTCTGCTGGACTCACAGGAGAGGATCCCTAAGGCTTCCTGCTTTTAACTTTCGGCCCCACAGTAACCCACATTCTGCCCACGCGACCAGGCGCCAAGGCGCTCCACTCGAGTTATGCCGCCCAGACCAAAGTCTTCCTGAGACAGCAGCCTCCACATTGCCCCCAGGAAAGAGAAGATGACAGATAATACTTTACTGGTGAGAACACAATCCCTGCTGCCCCCAGGATTCTAAGATTGATCCTTCTGGTTTGATAGGATCTTATTTTCTGTGAACATAGCACAAACAGACCGATGTAATTCAATCAGCCTCTGCAATGGCTTTTACCTCAGGATATTTGCCGTGGCTTTCCTTTCTTGGGGAAGGAGGTCTGGGTCTCGCAAAACTTCTTCTAGCAAATTTAGGACGTTCATCTTTAATTCATTGTTGAGCTCAAAATCCTATAAAATAAAATGAATCTTTTTAAATTTTAGGTTTGAAGGGTTAATAAAGCTCTGTGACATGTGACACCATGCCACATGATACATTCTCTAGAAGTAGGGATGGAAATTAAAAATACATGGACTTCAGAGCTCCCGCCACCCCCAGAGATCCTGATTTGCTTGGTCTGGGATGAAGCCCTGGTGTTGGCATTTCTGACGGGCTCCCCAGGGGATACGAATGTCAGGGTTGACAACAGCTGCTCTAGGGACAGCAATTGGGTAGGGTCCTTAACAAAGCTTACAAGGCCCCAGCCAATGCCTCTAGCTGCTTCTCTCACTCTGCTTGCATTCCCATGACCTCCATCACATACACACACATCATACACTCACACACACTCACACTGTCCTACACCCAGCAATGCCTTCAGGTCCTCAGAGAGATACGTGCTGTGCTTAGCCTGGAACACTGTGCCCCCTCCCTGCGTTTATTTCCATTCATCTTTTGGGTCTAGGAGATGATATACATTCTCCTCAGAGTCTTCCTTAACTGACTCAGTGGAGTTGGGAGTTTTTTCTTTGTGATAACTCACCGCTATCATAACACGCTAACTGTATTGTAAGGGCCAATTTAATTGCCTGCTTTTCCACTGAACCATGAATAAGATCAGTAACTGGTACATAGCAGTAGCTCAAAACATATTTGTTGCAAGAATAAAATCTATCATTGGGGTGGTGACTTCAATGAAGATATGCTAAGGCTGTCAACATCTGTATCTATATCAATACAGATGTGCTAAGGGCTAAAGAATGATACAAACGGATGGGGTCACGTCAAACCAACGCAGGAGTGAGACTGAAGGGGCACCCACAGGGCAAAGTGGGGGCAATGTGAGCATCCAGATGAATGATGAGAGTAGTTAGCAATAATCAACTGAACAAAAAGAACCCGCAAGTTCTTACTGATGCTTACAAAGGTAGGTAGATAGATAGATACAGGGGGTAGAAGAAAAAAACGTGATTTGTAGTGGAATTACAACTAGTAAATGCAAAGGAATAAATGAGTTAGAAAATCACCATTTTCAACCAAAGCAGTAATCACAGGTTCAGGCAAGGATCATGAATGGGTGCTAAAATGGCTGACTAAAATATACTGGGACAGAATTAACAGTCTCAGTGTATTCCGCAGAGCTTACTTGTTAATTTCAAAGAGAGAATCTGTCCGATAGCACCTTACCCAAGTGATCAAAGTTATCATCCCCAACGATGGAAGAAATCAATGTCATGTACCTACTAACATAAAGTTCTGTAATGGAATACATCACTTTCTTAGTATTTCTGCCCAAAATGCATAATCGTGATCTAATTGTGAAGAAGCATTGGCTCATACTCTTCAAAAATGTCAATGTCATGAAAGAAGAAAAACTGAGGAACTCTTCCAGTTTAAAAGACACCAAAGGGGCCACAGCTAAATGCACCGTGTGAACCTGGATTAGACCTGGGGTCAGGAGGGGAATGCTTAGAAAGGGCTTTACTATGACAACTGGAAAAAACTGAATCAGGACTAGGCACCAGTAGAGAGCATTCTACCAATGTTAAATTGTTCTTAATTTGATCACTTTACTGTTGGCTATGTAAGAGCAGGTTCTTGTTCTTGGGGGACAGGAGAGAGAGAGAGACTAAAGGTGATAAACATGTTAGCCATTAGTGAGGGATTCTAGATGTGTGTCAGTGTACTTCGTTTTATTCTGGAAATTTTTCTCTTGATTTGAAAATTTTCAAAGTCAGCGTTGGGAAAAAAGAATAGAATAAAAAGGTAGAGTTGTGGCTCTTGCACTCTTTTATTAAATGTATCCGTATGAAACACCTCCAGGCACCATACTGGCATTGTCAGATACTCGGAGATGAACAGAACTCTGCAAAGTCCTGCTCTCAAGGATCTTGCTCTGATAGACTGCATCTTCTTACGTGCAGGCATGAGTGTTTATTTTCCCCCACATAAAGTGACATATTATAATTACATTTTAACTTTAAGGAAAGTAATTTTGAAGCACTGACATTCTGAATTGTTTTAATGGATTAGAGAGAAGGTTGCTAATTGCAATGAATCAGATAAAAAGAAGACAGCAAAATTTTCCTACATTTAGTAAAAATAAATTTTTTAAAAGTTCATTATTTCACAAATTTTAGAGAATGCAAAAGTCTAATCTAACTTGAACTGAGTATTTTTGTACCTCCGTTTGGTGGTGAAAATGTAATAACTTATTCTCAATATTTCACTTTTCACTGTTTGACAATAGCACCATTTCTTTGGGAACACGAGCCACCGGACCCAGAAGCAACACAGATGTTAATATCTTATTAATCTTAGGGCTTCAGATGATATATTTTCCTAAAAGTTCACCTAGTTATTGTCCAACAATTAATATTCTCACTATTAATTTTTCTTTTAAAATGTATGCAAGCAGAAGACAGTAATATTTTGCTAGTGTTTTTTGTTTCCTTTCCTTCCATCCCCTCCCTCACTTTAAGGTAAAGGGAATAGTGTTTATAAACAGTTAATGATAATGATCTCACCTACTTTAATCTGTGTGCACTACCAAAGAATTTCTCAGCCACCAGGAGTCTATTTCCTTAATGAATATTTGATACATATTAGTGAGACAACCGAGTCCTCGTGTAACTATGTCAGGTCTCTAATGATGCAAATAATCTGATTATCATAAACGGCACGATTAGTGTGAAGGACATCCGGCTACTGTTAGGGCCTTGCTGAGGATTAATTAGTGGTTTAATCAGCAAGCACCACTGAGCACTTACTGTGCCCCATACTGGGCTCACCTGTGGGCCCCAGGACAGCAAGTGTGTGAAAGGTCTTGTTGAGGAAAGCACAATGTAATTTTACTGTTCTGAGCTCTGGGAAAACTGGCTTGAGAAGGACCTTTGAAAGACTTCATGAAACCAGCCGAGACACTATTTGAAGCATGACGAACGGTTCCAGTTTAATATTTCCTGCACTGCTGCTGATACAAATCGGACTCTGTGATAGCTGAGTGTGACGTGGAAGAATTTTCACTCACAGTTTTCGCTTACATTTGCACGGGTTTTTACAACGTATAAAGTCATTTCTACGTTCGCATTCCATTGCTCTGCTTCCCGCGGTCTTTCGGACTTTCTCCCCACGGAGTCACTTAAAAAAGGGGACTGAGCATCATACCAACCTGTCGTAGCATTTTTCATGTATGTGTTCACTCTTAAAATGCAAATAAAGCCTGCTTCCTTAAAACAACAACAACAAAAAAACCTCTTGTATATAATTTTAGTTCTTCCTCAGCTGACCTGGCAGCAGACAAGACAGGAGGCATGACCTCATGATCTCCCTTCACACATGGGCCACGGAAGCTGGAGACGTGATGGTTCGGGCTGAGGTTAGATTCTTAGGGAGATGCAGGCACTGAGACAAGAACACAGGTCTTCCGCCTGACACCTGCCAGACCCTTCTCAAAAGGTCTGCACAGGACTCACAGGACTCACAGGACTCACTGGGAGCTCTAGCTAAAACGCAGATGCCACATCCACCGGTCTGGAATGGGGACTGAGATTCTGAGTTTCTAACAAGTCCCACATGATGCAACGCTGCTGGTCCAGGGACCACATTCTGAGTAGCACTGCCTATGTTTATTTAAAAAAAAAAAAAAAAAGTAAAAATAAGCAAATAAATAAAAACTCAAAAAGTAAAAAAAAAATCGGAATCTTCTGATATACTGTCTAGAATGTGTAATTTCATTCTTTGCAAATGCATGCAAAATAGACTTCATCATTCAAAACTCCCTGTTAAAAATACAGTAGCTGCTACTCAATAAAAAAGAAATCTAAGGCAGCAAAACGATACTTGCCCTTTTAAAATCCAGAGCTCAGTTATTCACAGTAAGTCTGGCTGACAGCCATTTTGTCGTTACCCAGAATGTAATTTTTGGCTGCGCTTCCCCAAGCCCTGGAACGGGCAGCGGGAACGCTGGGTGGCACAAGCGCCACGGGGCGCCTTCTCGGAGGGAGCGCGCCAGGCGCCCACAAGATGGCGCTGCGAGGTCGGCTGCGACTCGAGTCTGCGGCCGCCTCGGACTTGGACCTGGCGGGACCGGCGGGCTGCACGGCAGGCAGAGCCCTGCGGAGAGAGCTGCCTGCGGAAGGTTACCGCACAAAGAATCACGCGCCAGGGGCGTGAACCCGCGGCACCCAAGACAGCCTGACATATACACTGAAGTTACCGCAGCAGCGGTATTTAGTTTAGTTTCTGTTTTCCAATTCGTGAAGCAAGAATGAGAAGACAGGATGGGAACAAAGAAACCACCCTGGAATGCAGGTCTGGGGACCACCTCAAAGAGGCGACACCTGCAGCGGAGAGCGCGACAAAACTGTCCAGGAATGGAGTGTGGAAAGAGCAAAGGCTTAGGAGCAAAACGCTGTCAGGTGGTGATGTTAGAATCCTCCTGGAGAGATAAGCTAGTGTGAGAGGAGGCATTTTACCAAGATGCTATGGACTCATACATGACTAGCAAATCATATATGATTTTCCCTAGGTTGGTAAACAACTCCTGAAGTAATTACAGTCATAACTAAGACTTAGTGAGAGGTTGCCCCACACTAGGTAATATTTTCACCACAGTATTATCTAATTTAATCCTCAATAGCAATCCTGCAACATAGTCATCGTCATTATTCACGTGTTACACATGGGGAAGTCAAGGTACAGAGAATCTGAGTATCTTATCAAAAGTCACACAGGCTGCAAGTGGCGCACCCAGAACTTAGACCCAGGCAGTCTTGGCTAAGGCCTAAGTTTTTAACCGCTACACCACACAGCCTCTTGAGGAAAAGCAGCCATCAGTGTATTCGTGCTGGCTGGCCTGGGGAAGGCTAGGCTGAAATGTCAGTCATTGAACCTGGAACTATTTCCCACCTGTACTATTTGAGACAAGGATCTTGAGGCTCTGGTTTCCAGTCTGAACAAACCAGTTTGCATTAATAAGACAAGATCATACAACAGAAAAATAATCTGTGAAGCAATAAATCAGGTTCTTTAGCACTTTAAAACTAATCCCTATTGACAGCTTAGGCATTTTGGAAATTACATTCATTCTTTCAGGAGAGCAGGGTAATAATTAGTAATTTACTACGTGAAGCCAAGGGAACTCTAGGACATTGGCAAAGTCTGATTCAATAAACACAGCTTGAAGATAAAGAGAATTATGAGAGCAATTTTCTCATTGTAATCAGTACAGTGTATTCGTAACAGTGGCCAGAGATTTTAAAAGGAAAGTGGAAATACTGTGGAGTGGATTAAAACCACACAAATAATTTTAAAACCTGGAACAAAGAGCTCGTAAAGGAAGGCCTTAGGATGTGTTAGGCTCAAAAATAAGAGACCAGGGTTTAACTTAATGATTTTTGAGAAATGAAAAGCATGCTACTGTTTTCTGTCTTCTTTGACTTCACAAAGTGAAAAATTTTAATTGTGATATAGATTTAGATTAGATTGGGCCATTTTGCAAACTGGAAAACTGAGGCAAAGATGCTGAGTGATCATCTCAAGATGTGTGCAGATCAGCCAGCTGTGGCAGGTCTGGGACACATACCTCTGATTTCTCATTTGAATGACACTAGAGATAACGGGCCTCTAAACCAGTGTGGTTTTCAAGTCTTTTCAGCAGAAGAACCTTTATTCAGAACTTTTTAATGGTGAAGCTCTATTCCAGGGGAGATTGTGCTATCTAAAAGCTGGTGTGGAGCGCCCTTTGCCACTGGCCTGCCTGCATCCGTGCCACCTCTGGGTAACAATGACTCTGAATCAGGGCTTCTCTCTGGAAAAGCGAAAGGGCAGGGTTTTCCAGCATTTCCCGTTGCATAACTACAAAAATATTTTAAAAGCCTCATTGTTCACACAATGAAAAAGAACATTCTAATTGAAAAACATAAGAAAGGGCAATACATTTGGAATTAAACTCTGCAAAGCAATGCCACAGTAATTCTAAACTTTCCAATACATGCTCAACACTTACTAGTCATTAATTACTTACTCATCAGCTTCTTGAATCTTCAAAGAGGAACAGAATATACAGGAAATGTGTACTTGGCTATCATCTAGGCACTTATATTTCAGGTGGTAAAACCTGGAGATAATTAAATGCCAAGTCGGGTAAGCACAGTGCTTACAAAGCTCTGGTAAGCCCCTGAATTTTTGTTGAATGAATGGACAAAAGTCCATGGGGAGGGTACTTGACTTTGCAACAAGTGGTAATATGCTACCTAATTCTTAAACTGGAGGTTTGGGAAATTAGTTTAGCAGATGTAAAGTGGGAGGAAACTAGGGGAAGGCACAGTGCAAAATGTGGAAGATATGTTAGAACAAAAATAACTGGGAAGAGGCAAATGGCAATGAATGACACCAATTCAGTGAGAAGAGAAAAAAAGAATTCCAGAAAACCATTTATTCGATCATTTTCTAACAAATGATTCTGCGTTTGAATGACTCGATAAAATTCAGCCTCTGGTTCTGAATAGCTGTGGTTATAGGAATTTTTAAATACTACCCACAACCCTGAAATCAGATAGCTCCCAGGCTTACATCTTTAAGCCTCAAAAGGGAATCAGTCAGGTTAAAAAGCGTTTATCAAAAAAAAAAGAGAGAGAGAATTTTTCCAGAAGCTGTGTTTTTCATTAGATTTCTAGATAGGTGGTTAATTTATATGGATTGTAGCTTTCAAGACGATGACAAAGACTAGAGGGAAAAAGAAAAGTCTGGAAGGGCCTGCTTCAATCCTGATGTTTAAAACTTTCTTAGTTAAATAATGCCATCTGCCAACAAAAGTATCTTTAAGTTTAACTCTAATATAAGCCTTAGGAAAGTACTAGAAAGTAGTCTATTAGTTATACTTTTTTCCTCCCTACTCTGATCTGTGAGAGGGGAAAAGACTGATGAAGAAAGCTGGTAGGGAAATGTACATCATCCCTTACCCATGGAGAAGACGCATTCGGAGTTACAGGAACGTGGTAGAAGTAGCATCTTTGACATTCATCCAAGGAGAGACTTTATGCAAAGAGATTGGAAGCTACGGGTTAGTGACATCTGGGAGTGGAGTGGGGAGGAGAGGACCACATAGAGAAGGGCAACAAGTGGGGTAGAACCATGGCACCTGAACGACCCAGCAGATACACGAGTATTAATTCGGCTCCTGGTGTCCTGAGGCAGCTCTAAAGTGATGGAGAGCACGGATCCAGGCCTGGCCAGATCCAGTGAGGACTGAATGATGTCACTTGCCATCGTTCCCCACACTGAGGACTCAGCTGTGTGCCATGACCTCCAGAAATGCTTCCAAGGTCCAGGAGTGGTTATGAGAGTGGGGGATGCAAATTAGGAAAAATAAGCTGCCCCTCCATGGCACTTGCTTCAGAAAGCTCTTACGACAGGGATAAGCTCTTGATGTACATAAAATCCCATGTGGTGCTTCTCAGTGATTTCTCTGTCAAGGAAATCCAGCCACAGAAGGTTAAAGAACCCCACTGGTTCTACAGGGAAAACTAAATTTCTGTCTTGGCAAGTAATGGAAACTGAAAATAAGTTCTACTGAAGACACTGAAGCTTCCTACAAGTTTAAATCTAATTCACACTGACTTAATAATGTCTCTCCACAAGGAGAGTGTAAAGGATAACAATAGGGATGTATGAAAGATAAGAAAAAACTTTGGTAAATAGTTCAAGGAACTAGGATTTTCATACTTGGTTGGTTGTTTCCCTGAACCAGAGAAAAAGAGAGAATTAAAGTCTATCTTTAGGATTAAAAAAAAAAGAAAAAGAAGGAAAGGAAGAAAATCCATACATATCAGATACTAGTTTCTTATGTTTTGTATTTTCTGGAGCAATATGACAAGTAATTCATTTGTGCCTTAGAACTCCACACAGATCATTTTGCCAATTTTACAATGAAGAAACTAGCTAACATTGGAATCCAGACTCGTGCTCAGGTTCCTGGATTTCTGTCCTCATAGGAGTCCCTCTTCACCTAGGAATCTCTGAAGACCTAAAGTGAACTGGATGCCTACGGCATCTGTCCTGAGAGGAGGAGAGCACAAAGGCCAAGGAAGCGATGGACGCGGCAGCTCAAGTACCGGAGGGATGGAGTCAACATCAGCCTGTGTGTCCAGGAAATCAGAAGGTGCTAAAAGGACCTGAAGTGGCCGGACTAATTAAATTAAACACAGCATTCTCTATTTCATCTTGGCTGCTCTCATAGGAAATCTGAGTTTGTGAACAAACACTGGTCTGTAGCTGGTGGATGTTTGGGATCTCTTAGCTGAGATACGCAGAGGTCAACAGGAAGTGGTGTGGACAGCTAGAAGGGAATGGGCGTCGATTAACAAGGGTGAGGCTAACATAAAAAGTATACAGCCCATTGATTATCCTCCGACTGGGTGTTTGTCTAAAGCTCTTTGCAAGTTTGAAGCAGTAGACAACTAATTTGTCATTAAAAAAATATATTTCATGGCTGTCAGCATCTCACATTGACACTAGATTTTAACTTCTTGTTCCTGGTATCCCCATCGGCTCCCATTGGCTGGGGACAGGCCCAGAAGCTTCAGTGGTTGCTTTGGGTCCCTGAGCAGTGGGGAAGCATCTAATCCACCTGTCAGGATGGGGATGTCTAAGGTCTCAATGCCCTAAGAACAGCGGGGGTTTCCTGGTCCTGCACCATGGACAGCTCTCGCTGCGTATCCTGCAGGCCAGCGGCCCGGGGAGGCTTGCACAGGCGACTGCTGTCACCATCTGAACTGGGGAGGTGCTGCAGTGTTCGTCAGAAGGGACACAGCGCTCCGCCCTGCACTGTCTTTAGCACACACAAATCCTTTGTTTGAGCAACACAAAATAGAGTCCGGGACGAAAGTAACTTTCCTATGGAAAGGTTTAGAAATAGAGAGGGAAAGCATTGGCAGTGTTCACATGTGATATTCTCTCTGTTCTGAGTCAGAAGTGCATTTTGAGCAGTCTGTGTCTCAGGGGCTGGCCTCCAAAATGAAGTGGCTGTGAGATTAGGGGTTCGAAGCAAGGACTGTGCAGCCACACAGGTGTGAAACATGGCACTGCCATTTGCCATTGTGTGATCTCAGGGAAATGATTTCATCTGTCTGAGCTTCCACTGCTCCATCTGTAGACAGGGATGATAACAATATCGACCTTCCCTCCCTCAAAAGGATACAGTCAGGAGTAAATGACAGTATTTGAAAACTGCTTAGAACAGTGCCTGATACACAGTAAATAAGATAGTACTTGTTAATTTTTTTATTTTAATTGGGAGACTGTCATTCAGAATACATTCTTACAGTGGAAATGACCTTCTAAGAATTATGTTCTCAAAGACCACGTGCCCATATCATAATTAAACAATATGAAACCTCAGGCTGGCTCCTAGACATCATTTGTTTATTTATTTATTTGGGGGTGGGGGAGACAGGGTCTCGCTCTGTCACCCCAGGTAGAGCTCAGAGCTTTTTGTTTTTTTTTTTTTATGACTAATATAAGTTGTTGTTATTTTTTTTTTCCTTTACTGTTTTACACTTTGTAGAACATGTTGCTTTTTTCAAGCAGGTTTTTGGAGACCACGCTCTAATGAGGCCTACA
>CAUYRT010006109.1:0-22019 GCA_963574885.1 Lepilemur ruficaudatus | reverse complement strand
AGGTTTAAGAGTTTTAACTGATAAAAATGAAAGAAAACCAGATCATTCCATTCTATCAAGCCAATAAACAAATGCCTAGAATTAACTGATTCTCATTTGCCAAGGGCAAAATATTCCAACCCAATAAATTGTCCTACAAATAAGCAAGCTGTTTCCATGGCCTCTTCACTTTTTAAATTTTTTTCGTTTGGTTTTTCTTTGAATAATCTGTAAATAAAAACCATTGCACTCAAGTGTTTCAAATTCTGTTGACAAAATTGTCTTTATAATTGGAAAGACTTAATTGTTCATTAGAGATTATATCTATACAAAATGCTATTATACCAATAATTTGTAACAATAACATACCCAACTCTATCACTTTCCAGAGGAATTGAGTCTAAGAACAGTCACCTAAATTAATGGCAGAGGCTTAAGTAAGACTTGAGTCTCCTCTCTTTCAATCTACTTCTCTTTGCATCTTTTATTTTATGTATTTATTTATTTATTTATTTTTAATTTTAGAGACAGGGTCTTTCTTTGTCACCCAAGCTGGAGTGCAGTGGCATGATCATAGCTCACTGCAGCCTCCACCTTCTGGGCTCAGATGATCCCACCTCAGCCTCTGGAGTATCTGAGGCTACAGGTGTGTGCCACTACACCCAGCTAATTTTTAAGTTTTTTGTAGAGATGGAATCTCACTATGTTGCCCAGACTGATTGCCAACTTCTGGCCTAAAGTGATCCTCCCACCTTGGCCTCCCAAAGTGCTGGGATCACAGGCATGAACAACCATGTCTAGCCTCTTTGCATCTTTTAATATCATTCATCTTTTCATTAGTCATGAAAACTTGTTTAGTCAATGAGTTTAACCACTTCCACCAAATTTTTAGAGCTTAAAGGAATAGGAAAGTGAGTATGTTTGGATTCAGAGTGCTAACTGTTACACCATGAAATCACCATGGAAAGTGAATATATTTGAATTCAGATTACTTCCCTTTATATCTCGAGGTGAAGGAACTTCTGGTCAAGGATAGTCAACAGGTAGAAATTTCATGGGTGAAACCAAGAGCCAGAGAAAAGGATTCAAAACTCCAGAATCCTTGCTGCAAGAATTTTGGCAAAGATTTAACTCCTCTTACCTTCTTTATCTTCATCTCTTAAATGAGATATTTGAATTAAATAGCATTCCAGGCCCTGCAAGCTAAAACATTTTTGGTTTTATGGAATAGGGTAAGAGCTTGAATAATCTATATTCTGCCTCATTAAGCCCAAAGAATTAAAAATAAATCAAGACTTTTATTTTTACATCATTACATATTGGAAGCTCTGAATTTCATACTAGTACTTCACCTGGTAACAATGATTCTAATGATAACTAATACTTATTTACATTTATTATGACCCTATAAGGTTGGTAACGTTATTATCCCCATTTTACAGATAAGAAACCTGGATCCTAAAGTAGTTAAATAATCTGCCCAATTCATACAGCTAACAAGTTTATGCCATCATGCTAAACTGCCTCTGTGAAAACCAGAAGTCTCTCAGGTCACTGATGTGTGTCATTTATAGATCACTTACAACATAAGCCCCTTCTCTCTGGGGATTTTATGTTTTACCTCCATTTTCTGGCTAGAAGAGCAGTCAAGAGGGTGAATAGAACCTCAGGTTTGTGGTTCGGTTGACTCCATATAGGGATCTGCATTGTCTTTCTGTAAGATGATTCTTGTAGTTTTGCAATTGATGACATTGATCAATTGTTTCAATGGTTCAGTATTGAATGTTGGTGCTCTGCTGGTGGCTGCATGCAATGAGAACCACTCTGCTGCCTCTTCCCAGAAAGTGTGTACAGCCACACCACCAGAAATGAATGTTAGCTGGTGCAGTACCCAGCAGAGGAGAAGAGCTCCCAGAATGTCATTTCCTGAGGTGGGTTTGGGTCAAGAGCAAAACTAAAATTTTCAGAGTCATGTTGTGAAATTTATTTTCTTCTCATTAAACCTGTGTTACAAATTAGTCATAAATATAGTACACCATAGTGCCCATCTATTTCACTGTGGATTTCGATGTGTATTAAATCTGCTAATGAGCATCCAGCATTTAACATGGCATGTCTAATCATCTGAGAATGCTCTGACAGCAGCCAAATATGTATATATGTGTGTGTTTGTATTCTTTGGCTCTAGTTTCTGGTTTATTCTTTAGCTCTAGTTTCCGATATATGTGGCTGATAAACTAGCCACATAGCCTACCAACACCAAAGCTAATTATAGAATGCATAACTCTACTTCTGCCTCTGCGGTTTTCTAGATACTTTGTGGGGATTGGGATGGTCTAGGAGTTATAAGATCTGGTTTCCAGTCTTACCTTCGAAATGTACTGTCTATGAGACTTAAGCCAATGCCATTCAACTTTTTCAAGACTCAGTTTTCTTATCTTTAAAATAGGGGTAGTAGAATTTGTCCCTCACATCACAAATAGGGCCAGTGAGATAGCATTTGTTAAAGCTCCTTGTAAGCCATAAAATCTATACAAACGAAAAGGATGGATTTTCCATCCTTTCAGTGCTTCTCAGTGAAAAATAACTCTCTAGTTGCTGATACCCAATTCTGAAACATGGTTGGCAGCTAAATCAGTGTCTTTAGGGTTAAGAAGGTCTTGAATCTAAACTTGCAAGTCTAGAAAATGGTACTTACATTACAAGGAGGCCTCCTGGTTTCTTCTAAATCAATGGTTCTCAACCTGGGGCAATGTCACCTCAGTAAGGTGAGGTATTTGTTATTGTCACAGACACTGGGAGTGGGTGTTGCTACTGGCTTTTGGTGGACTGTGATCTGGAATGCTAAATATCCTGCACAATAAATAAGTGTCCCACCCAAAATGCCAATGGCACTCTTCCTCCACTGAGAATACTGCTCAAGTAATGTGCTATTCATTGTCCCTAATTGTCCAGCTAATGGACACAGAGAGAATTTACTTGTAGTTTCCTCCCCCAGATGAAATCCAGCCATGCTCATGTGAGGTCTATAATAGCTCAAAAGCATTACTGGGCTTCCAATAATTTTATTGAGAAGTAAAAAATAGGGCTGGAGATCAGTGGTTTTATAATTGGCCTCCATGAGCTTCTACAAGAAGCTCCCTCCAACTTTAGCAGGGGCAAGGAGTCCCAATAGGTTAGTAAGCCCATTATGTGAGACCCAGCCTAAAGGTTTGCATATAGGATCCCAAATCAGAAAATTATGATTCTGAAAACCCCCATCTTTGTCGTTTATTGAAGAAACATTGGATTATTCCCTTACTTTATGACAAGCATGGGACTAGCTAGGCACTGGACGTAAAACCCAATCCCTGCCCTTAAGTCACCAATACTCTGACAGTCAGACAGACGTAAACTCCACTAATTATTTATATAACAGGACACATGCTGTCACATGTCATAAGGGAGCCTCCAAGGGGAGACCCAGAAACAATTCACCTCCATAGAGGAGATGACAATTGAAGTGTACCTTGAATGGTGTGTAATGTTTTCTCAGATGGATAAATGAGAGAGAAAACTATTGTAGAAATGGAAATAGGATAAGCAAATGCTGGGGGTGTGACCAGAAATGACACATATGCAGGCAGGCCAATGTGCTTGCCTGGCTGAGGATGGCGGGAGGTCATATAGAGGGACTGAAGACACTTGGATACAGCTGGGTGGATGTACTTACTCAGCCAACAGCATATCCTTTGTAAAGGGTTTTTATGAGTATTTTAGAAATATCATTTGCATTCAGGGCTCTTGGAGTCCAATCTCACAACTAGAAGGAACCTCAGAAGTCATCCCAGCATTCTCCTTTCCCTGTGATTTACATTTTACGTAATTAAAACCCAGAGATGTTAAGTGACTTGCCCAAGGTCAGCTAGCAAGTTTGTGGCAGTGTAAGGACTAGAACCTAGTCCATCCTCTCAGTTCATAGCATTTTGCCCTGGTCTGTGCTGCCTTCGGGAATTTTATTCATTGAGCATAATCCAATGTAACACACAATATGATTATTAAGTATTTATGAAACTCCAAGTTTTCCATTGCTTACTGTTAAGATACGGCACAGTTCCTTCCTTACAACCAGGTGATAGATAAGATTCTGGGCTGCTTCTACACAAGAGCATTCTGCCCAGAAGCACAAACAACAGTCCAATGCCTGGGCATGACAGTCTTCCCCCGTATCACACGTCCTCCCCTGCCTCCTCGTTTCAAACTGCCAGAGATTATGGAGGCACAGCCTGAACAGAAGGCATCTTAATCTCTGGGGGTTCTGTAAATAATATGCTGTTCAAGCTTGTGTATAAATGATCACAGTCTCTCTATTTTCTAGATGAGGGAGGCTTTGGAAAGATGAAGCTGCCCGCACACAGAGCATTTCAGAGATAGGATTTCAGACTCCACAGTTTCAGCGCTCTTTGTAACAGGGTTGAATATTTCACCAGTCTCCACACTCCTAATAATTTATCCAGGCTCATGGTCTTATATTTCACCTCATAGTCAAGTTAGTCTGTGCTTATTTAGGTTTCCGAGATTGGTTATTTCCCATTTCCCTTTCTCTCTCTGGCCACCTTTCCTCCACCCCTCATCCAATACACATCCAGTAGAAACCACCTAAGCTAATCCACTCAGCTTACAAGAGTGGAAACTGAGACCCAGGGAGGAGCAGCCACTTGCCCACATTTCACAGCTAAAAGCAGTCCTGTGACTTGATTTCCTGACTCCCAGTCCAGTGCTTTTCCCTTCACACCAAATTGCTATTTCCCAAGGATAGATAACAGGGCATTTTCCCATTCTCACACCCCTCACTGTCATTGCACAATCCCATGAGGATGGATGGAAATGACTGGCTGCACTGTGCTCCAAGTTCATCCCAGGACTTGTTTAGAATGCCCACAACCTGTTATCCCCATGCTGTATTGGTCCATCTATCACGTTAAGAAGCTCATTATGGGCTGGGCGTAGTGGTTCATGCCTGTAATCCTAGCACTCTGGGAGGCCAAAGCAGGAGAGTTGCTTGAACTCAGGCGTTTGAGACCAGCCTGGGCACTAGCGAGACCCTGTCTCCACTAAAAATGGAAAAAATTAGCCGGGCATTGTGGCACATGCCTGTAGTTCCAGCTACTCAGGAGGCTGAGGCAGGAGGATCACTTAAGCCCAGGAGTTGGAGGTTTCTATGAGCTATGATGATGCCATGACACTCTACCCAGGGTGACAGAGTGAGATTCTGTCTCAAAAACAAAAAAAGCTGATTATGGAAGAGCTTAACACTTTATGGTCTAGAGGATACTTATGATCAATGCCATCACTCAGGTAGTAATAACCACAGAAAACAATGTGCCCAAGAAGAAAGATGGCAGGGTTGGTCCATGGCTCCCATCATTGAAGAATGAAGCAAAGTTCACTATAAGTGGCAGGTTATTAGATTCATATTCCTACAGACCAGATAATTGAGTTATTGGGTGGATTTAAGTAAGATTGGTAGTGGCCAAGAAAGTGAAAAAGGACAACTGCCAAACAATTTCTTCTTCAGAGGCAAGGCATTTTCCCTGAATTGATCAGCATGATACATTTCATTTAGTGCAGGCAAAGATTACGTTGACAGAAGCTTTTTGTAAGCAATGGTACTCAAATTTTCAATGTAAATTACTTCTGAGGAATCATTTAAAGATAAAAACAGGTGGTATTTCAGTAAAGATTATATCAAAAAGAGAAGCAAGGAAGAGGGGAAAGAAACCCAAGAACTAGCTTCTCAGGTAGGGCTTAGTTTCACCGTCTGACTGGGGTAATTTGGAACAGAAACTTGATTTCATCAATTCTATCAAGAATGATCTAGCTCCAAAGAACAAAGCAATGTTCCCAAAATCTCAAGACACTCTTGTAAACTAGATGCCAATGTAGGCACATACAATGGAGGATGTTTGTAAGTGTTGCCCAGGTTACTCCCTTCCTGCTATCAGGATGGTGAGAAAACCAAATGAGAGATCAAAGATAATCTGTGGGCACAACATCAGGATTAATGGAGTTGGAAAGTCTGATGAAATGTGCCATTCAGGCTGCAACAAAGATGAGAATTTTTCCAATTTCCACCCAAGAACCCCTTTCAGGTTACTGGAGTAGTTGTGCCCTTCAAATAAAGGGTCCTGTTCCCTCTGTTTTCCTAGTAGTGGAGAAACTGGCAACTTCTTTTGGTAGAAGGTAGAGACTTTATGTAGTCTCTGTGTAGCCCCCAGCTTCTGTTAGGATGTTGCTCCAGACATGTTGTAACTGCTTAACTCAGAGCCTGTCTTATATCAGTGCTATGTTAGTCTCCTTTAAGGAGTTCTGGTAGATGCCACAGCTTAACCACCAACTGTGAATAAACCATCCAAGTGGCTGGGTTATTTCTATGAGGGACAAACCTCTGGTACTTTGTGCTGATTCTGTTTATTCTGTTTCAGAGGGTACCACGATCTGGCCTTGCTCTCGGTGCACCTCTGGTTTATCCTTGTCAGTAATCTCCATGTGTGGACCTGACATTTGAAATATATTGAGTGTTAGTCACTCTCAATATAGTCATGTGGTGACTGTGACTCATCTACAAAATGCTGAAGGAATCGACTCTCAAAAGTATTTTTAAAAATCAGACAACATTGTTACCTCAAAAAGAGGCCAAACAACCATTTTGACTATTTTTATTTTCCCCTTGAGCTGACTGGTTACCCTCATTCCAAGTCGGAACAAACTACACAGACAGTTTGGGATACATTTTAGGCTCTGTCCTAGTCACAAAGACTTTTGGCACACTTTCTATTCCAGCATCAGAACACAGAGGAAGAAAATATCTGAATGAGTATAGATCGTTATGTCAGAAATAAAATTTTAGTACAGACAGCTAAAGCATGCCACTAGAGAATTTAACCATCAAAACAGAAACAAGACTTCCCTGTTTCCACACTATCTTAGTGAATAGCCTCTGTTCTTCCTTTCTGCCCCCAAGTCTATTCCAACCTACGGTTATAAATAGATTTTCTGGTCCCATCACAGTATATTAAGAATCTGGGGGGAAAAAATAATCTACGGAAAACTTGGCATTTGAGCATTATGATGTCATCTCTTTACACACGTGATTTCAATATGGCAAGTTAGTGAGTGTTCTTCTTAAAATCAAGCACAATGACATAGCTATATCATAATACTTCTGATAGTGGCAATGGTTCACATTTACTCACCTAATCCTATGAGGTAGGTACTACTATCCTTACTTTATAGATGAGGATTATAGAATTTGAATGACTTACCCAAGGTCTCACAACTGGTAAGGGCTAGGGTTGAGACTCTAATGCCATACCATTTGACACCATGATCTGCCCATCCATAATTTTAAAATTCTCTCTGAAACAGACCACTCCTAATGTATCTTATATGAGTTCATGGATGATAAGAATGACTTTGTGGGTCTACTGTCATTGCTTTAGCAGAGAATTAGGCCCAGGAGTTCAAAGATTTGGTGTGGGCCTTTGGGCAAATCATACTTTTTCCAGGACTTAGTCACTCCTGCTAATATAGTGAGAAATAATAGCTCTTTATTCATTATTCATTTCATTATTCATTCACTCATTCAACAAATATACTAAAAACTGAAGCTACAATGGGGAAAATAGACTAGGAAGTGTTAATAAAAATAGGAACCATTGTCCTGAATGTTACTGTTAAAATACAAATAACATGAAGTCCCAATTGCCTAGGGTATGTGGAGGATTATCTTCAAGATTGGTTGTTTTGGTTTGGTTTTCTTAATCAGTGAAGTGATTTGAATTCTTCTCATGTAATTGTCAAGGAAATAAAATTACAGGCCTAAATGACCAGTGTAATACAAGTTACTACTTACAAAAGCAAAGGCCTAGATCTTCAAGGTTCCTGTGAGTGGTTTGTGGAAGACAGATTTGTCCTAAACTGTCAGTGATATACTCTACAACTCAAGACTTAAATTAATTTTCTAGAAGTTCAGGATACATCTTCCTGTGCCAGGAACTCATTTCTTTCAGCAAAGGCTGAGATTGTGTGATTACCCCAAAGCAAAAATATAGTACAGGAAGACTAATAATCTGTAATGGGAGAACTGATGGCAGAAGTGATATTCATGAAACAAAACAGAGTGGGGGTTTTAAAAGGAGGGCAAGCAATCTGAAAGGCCATTTTGTTCAGTTTAAGAGAATTCTAAAGTTTAACCTTTCTGATGGACCGGAGAATATTAAGGACATGTTGAGTGAGAAAGTACAAGAGAAAATTAAGCCAACAGCAAAAGGGTGGAAAGGGATTACATTCATTTTAAAGTACTCTCTACTGTGGAGGAGGTTAGGGTATAAGGCATAGGGCATTTGCTGGGCAGTGAGAAGTGAAGATGCATCTTCTTCCCCCAATCAAAGCCTTTACTGGTGTCTGGGGCTTGAGAGTAAGAAGTACACACAAATAAATAGTTGGCTCTTTCTCAGTTCTGAGTCATTCAGTTCATCCCCAATTTTCAGAAATCATTTTTAAGAGGCATCATCATGAAGCCATTAACTAATGGATCCCAATTGCACCAAGTCTGGAGGTCTAACTTAAATACAAGAAACTGTTTGGGCTTTGAGATGATTTTCTCCTTTTAAGACAAGGGACATCAAGCCTTTCCTAGCATAAGACCAAATAAAAACACAAACAAACAAAAAAAATCAAGAGGAAACCAGTCATTAGAAAAATGAAACAAATCTGCCAGCTAATTTCACAGCTCAGCTTGCATGCAGGGCCAATTTCTAGTCTCGGAGAATAATATCGGATGTTTAACATGTAACCCATGGCATGAATGCATCACATCGGTCAGGGTGGTCTATTTCAATTTTGCTTTGAATGTTAAAGCAAAAGTCTCAGGATTGTGGGTTTTTTTAATGAACTATATAAGGTGATCCTCACCAGAATTTGTTTGGGCTCAGCTGCTTGCAGTTTTGTAGAGAAGCATTTATTATAAGCTCAATGGCTGTAAGATGAGTGAAACTCATCTCCCTTGGACCTTGAATGCTGAGCTACGGTGATTAGACTTTTAGCCACAAGCAGTGAGAGCCACTAAAGGCTGTTGTGACTGAGAGTGACAGAAGGTCTTGACAACAGTGAGTGGGATGGATGAGGGAGGAGGAGAGGGAGGGGGCAGTGAGAGAGAGAGAGAGAGAGAGAGAGAGAGAGAGAGAGAGAGAGAAAGAGACTGCAAATAGAAAGTCAAGTCAGGAGATTAAACTGTGAAAATTGTGCAAGAAAACAAACATCTTATAGCTGTAGAATCAGGAGCTATTGTTGCTATTTGTTGGCTAGTGCTGTAGTATTGAATCAGGTCATCCAAATCTTGTTTGAAAAGAGCACAACTCCAAAGACCGAGGAGAGACATCACCACTTCTTTCTTTGGCTTCACACCTGACTTCAGTTGCCCCTGTTTCTCAGCTGGCAGGAGCCACTCCACTTGTTGTAAAAGGGTTGGCAGAAATGAGCAGAGGTACAGAGATGGAGAAAAAAACAGATAAGATTTGCCAAGGAAGCACCCAGAGGGGTGGAGCTGGGTGGTGGTTTCAGCTCAGCCCTCCTCCAGCTGTGTGAGCCTCACCTCACATAGGTCCCTTTGCTTCTCTGGGCCTGAGATTCCTCTTCTGTGAGACAGAAAGGCAACCATAGATGATTGCCATGGTTCTTTCCAACTTGAAAACGTATCATATCAGCAGCTTATTAATAATTTAAAGATGGATTGCATGGCTCACATTCAAGTCAATCCAATTCCAAGATGGCCCACTGTACAAAATGCCAATGCTCCTAAGGGCTTGCATTCTCTTCTTTCACTATTTTTCTACCCTCCATTTTTTGGCTTTTTGCCATTACTTTTCTGATGCAGTATTTTTCCCCTCTTCTATTTTTTTCTTCATTTTCTGGTGACAGCAGAGAAGGGGTGCTTCAATAGGACAAGAAGCTGAGGCCATCCACATATCCACAGGACAAGGAGGAGCCAAGGCCCAGACAGGTCTTTCCCACCCTGCTCTGCTGGTGACCCTCAACCCTGCACCAGCAAGCAGAGGAAGCTGAACTCAGTCGCCCTTCTGACTTATTTTTTCTCCTTTCTCCACCAAGCTGCAGGCTCCCAGGTGTTCTAGACAAGTCTCTTCCTCACTGCCTACAGGTCAATCAAGGTGACTATTGTCACTCCCTTTTCCTAGGATAAGTATTAAAGAGAGAGTCAATTTGCACAAATCTTGCTCCAGCTTAGCTTTAAAATAACCACCATGGACACATGCACATGAACACATACAGCTCCAGCCTTCTATCTGCAATTGCCTCTATTTAACCTTGGCCTGCTCAAATCCAGCAGGCCAGCAAAGCCGTGGCAGCCTTACTCCCAAAGAGAAGACCAGACCCTGATTAGTCCCTTATCTTTTAGGCCCCTTAGCTACTATTGCCTTTGAGAACCATCACCTCTTTGCAGCTGAGCTGAGGCAAGGTATGGTTTACCTCGCTACCCTCCTCCATTTCCACTCCCAGCCCAGGGACTTCTACTCACTGCTTGTGGTCTCACCTCCTATGCCAACCTGGTTCTCTTTCTTTTGAAACAACTTAAGCTAGCCTTGAAATATTAGCTGAAGGACAAAGAACTTATTTCTCCTGGTCTTCAGAACCTAAGGAGGGTAGAGATTTCCTCTTAACAATTCAGGATTCTGCAGCAAGAACAAGATTACTGAATTGCTAGAAATCCTAAAACAAAAAATAAAAATAAAAAAAAAAAGCCCCACTCAATTCCCAAGATAGGTCTACAGAGAGCCCAAATCTACAAAGCTGGAAAGATGGGGAAGGACTTAGTTGCCAAACAAGTGCCATCGATAGTATAAGTTACATTAAAATTAGAGGTAGCAGTTGGTGCACCCCCAACACCTAGAGTCATAATAACACAATCTGAGCTTTAATCTAGTAGGTACTAGGCATTTCATATCTATTAACACAAATTAGGGCAATACTCCTACAAGATGGATATTATTATCCTCATTTTTTTTAGTTGAAGAAACCATGGTTCAGAAAGACTATAAACTTGTCACAGGTAGAACAAGGACTCTAACACAGACCTGTCTGACTGCAGAGACTACAGGCTTTGTAGAAGGCCGTGTTGCCTCTGCAAAAGGGTAAACTGCTAAAATTTAAACTTCATAAAATAAAACCAAAATCAGTGAACTGGAGGGAGACCCCTGTGTCCTGGGACTACTGCCTCTAACTAGTAACGTGTCCCATCTTTTGAGTTTCAGTTTCCTTTTATATGAAATGAGAGTGTCAGATACAATTCTTTCTTCTAGTTTCAGCACCTGGGAGTGTACCTTCTAGTCCCTGCATGTCTCTTCCACAGGGCCAGCAGCTAAAATCTAACCTCAGCACAACCGATCTCTGATAACAGGAAGTGCCACTCCAGAGACTGTGGAAATGACTCAGAAAATAATTCTATTCTCCAGGGAGAGTCTATAGTTTATATCACTGCAATTACCCACTGGTCAAGGCCAGCATAGGTAACACACATTGCTGTTTATTCCCCCACCACTCCACGGCACTCTCTGACGACACGGGAGAGAGGATACAAGCTCCCGTGTATTTAAAAGGGGTGATGACTCAGAAGTGAAATGGGGAGAAAAGATAAATATTGCACACCCACACACAGCTCTCACATGAAAACCCATCACAAGAACCTGTTGACAGTAGATAGGGCTGGAGTTATTTACTGGCAAGGATTCTTCATTTAATAAAAGGAATCACCAGGATTCCTTCCAGTAGTGTGTTTATAGTCCAGCAAAGACTGAATATGATGGAGAAATAAATGCTAAATCTAATGTGCTGGGAATCAATGCTAACCGAATGCAGATCAAAACCAAAGAGGGAGCATGTATTGTTCAAATATGAAATTCTGTTTGCAAAACACACAACCTTTAGGACAGTGTTTGTTGAATTGATGTGAGTGCATCTTTTGTACAGCAGGAGGCCCATGAGTATGAATCTTTACAGAGGTGCTGGGTGCACACTGGTGGAAGAGGGAGGGAAGGAGGTGGAGGCCAGATGTGAGAGAACACATTCGTGCAGAGAAAGGCATCCTGATGCCAAATATTGCATTGGTTTTTTTTAATGGATGGATGTTGATAGAAGGGAGGATGACACTTGATGTAATTCTGTGAGTCACCTAAGCCATCTAGAATATCAATGGGGCTCCTTTGGTCAGCATGTTAATCAGTAAAGGGAGTTAGATGGGTGAAAGCAGTATTTCCTATAGCAAGGCCAAAGCCAAACAATGCCAGGATATGCATTGGGAAATCTTATTACTGCTTTTGTGGTTTACCATGTCTAGATCCATAAACAATAACACATTATCAACAATTCCCTGTGGATAGCCTTTTAATGTTTTTACCACTTTTCCATATGGTATTTTTCACTGAATCCTTGTCAGAAGGCTGCGGGGTAAGCAGAACAGATATACTAGCCTCATTTTGTAGACAAAGAAACTGAGGTTCTGAAAGGTACAGTGACATATCTAAAGACAAGCAATTTTTCTATAACAGTTAATCTTAAACACTGGACTTCCAGTGCTCTCTCCATGAGACCCCAGTAGGAACTGAGGTTTGAAGCACCACTAACTAAATCAGTTTAAGCAGAAAACATCTTATATATTTTGAATGAAAATACACACACAGCAACTGCCCAGACTGGGGAATTTGTGGATCAATTAACAAATATTCATATTTGTTGTGAGAAGCTTGCTAGGTTCTATATTAACCCTGAAAAAGACTGAAACATGAGTCGTGTCCTCAGGGAACTGACCCTGTGGGGCCTAGACTGCAAAGGGACTTTAGGCCACAGGAGGCATCATCAAAAGTAGTATATGAGGACCAACTAAGGCCCAGAGAATGAGGAGGGGAAAGAGTCAGAGGAAAGAAATAAGACATGTTCTTGCAGATGAGGGTGAGGGGAAGAAGGGATTTTTTAAGACCCAGGAACTGCTACTAATGTGTGTGGGGGATGTTTCTTCTGCTACGTACTGTTATAAGTTCCAGACATATGGTGTAAGTGGCTATATATGTGAGTGAAGCAATTCAATTTATAGGCTGAATTAAAATAAGTCAAAATTAATTGAACATAATCTTTCACTGGAAACAAAAAATACTGTCTAACCATGCTTGGGATTTTCTCCTTTTATTGAGAAAAGTTGCAAATGCTAAGCCACCTTCTGCTCTTTTTATTGCTTTCCATGAACCAGAACCTTGGTCCGTTTTGTACAGATTAGGAGGGGATCTGTAGAGAGGCAATGCCTATTGTTTCTGCACATCCTCGTCAACACCTGTTGTTACCAAACTTTAAAACTGTTGCTTAAATCATGGTTTGAAATAGCTTGAAATGGGTTTAATTTGTATTTCTCTGATTATTCATGAAGTCTTTTCACGTGTTTCATCACAAGCAGGTCCTTTCATGTGTTTTTTGACCATGTGGATTGCCTTTTCTGTAAACTGCTTATTCCCAACCGTTGCCCATTTCCTACTGTGCTGTCTGGTTTTTTCTTTATACATCTGTAGGAATTTTAAAATACGTATTATTTATACTACTCCTCTGTTAGTTTTAAGCATTGGCTATTCTCTAGGTCTGTGGTTTTTCTTTCTTTCTTCCACCCTCCCCTTTTCAAGTTCAGTTTATTATGGTGTCCAGGAGATTTACAACTAATGCACTTATCATTCTGCTGACAGAATCCTAAACTTAAAAAGGAATTTTTCTTTCTGATTGAAGGTTTTACGATCTTCAATTCAGGACCTTGAATTAAAGATTGTAAAAGTACTTGGGCAAATGTAGACCTCCTGTGCTATTTCTCTTCACCCCTGATAGCAAATGTAAATTTTGTTTCAAAAGGGAATTTAGTTGGGATAATGCCTTAAGTCATGCATTTCTTATGAAATTACTGGTGAGAAAAATTTTAACAACCAAAAAGAGAGCTGTGGGGATTTCCTTTATTTAATACTGCTGTGTCCTTCCAAAAAACATTTGGTAAATATAACTTCCATGTCTTAAAACCAGAAGAAATCACTTACCTGGAGGTGACTCTCAGCTGGGCCAGAGAGGTGGCGCAGACAGAGCCGGACCTTCCCTCCTCTGAGATGCCCGTGGGCTGCAAGTGTGTGCACACGTTGTGTGTGAGTCCAGAGTTGCACTGCAGCCAACTGTGGTGCAGCCTCCCAAATTCAAGAGGAACTGAGGGAGAGCAAATCCATCTGTCAGTTGAATCTATTTATTTATTTTTTAATCCAAGCATCCGAATTTGTAATTTTTTAAAATCCATGGCGTTTAATTAGAACATGAATTAATCAATATAGCTTTCTCAAATAATGCAAACCAATGAGTGTTCAGTTATGAAAATAAACTTGCCAGAAGGGGAAAAAAATGAACAAAAAAAATACTCTGTGAATGCTGTATCTCCTATGTAAAAATAATTTAAAACTGGTGTAATGGCAGATGTGTTAAAGTGATAGTTATAGGTCTTTTTCCCACTTAATAAATTTTCTATAATAATAATTATCAACTATTATTTTTGTAGTAACAGTTTTTAAGGAAAAGAGGTAATGTATTTCTGAAATCAATTAGTCCTATTGGTTGAGAGAAATACATCTTTTCTGATACTCAGAAGATAATCACTTTCAAAGTCAGTTTTAGCTTAATAACCGTCTACCTCTCTGAAAGATTTTATGTTTTTTTTTCCCCTGAACAAATCATCTAAAAGTTGAAACAACCCTTTGAAACCACTAACGAGCTGCTTAAATAGGTCCTCTATCAGTATTAGCTTTGGCAAATGATAGGAACACATTAATTAGTAATGTTGTGGCATACAAGTTTAGAAATCACTGTCACTGTGGGTTTTATGAAGCAAGCTCCCAGGCAGTTGGACTGCTACATCAATCTCCCAAGACAGTCACTTGGCCAGGCAGTTACTAGCATGTGCATGAAAATCAACAGCTCACATCCTTCAGTGGAGCAGACCCACACACAAGAAGAACTGTTTATACCAGGACTAAGCACTATTGCAACAGGAAAGAATTACCACCCCTTCTGCTTAGGTGTAAGGAGAAGCTTAAACAATCCATTTTTATACTAAAACCTTACATTTATAGCCAGTGGAAAAGCCCAGTTATTGAAATCCAACTTTGTAATTCTCCATGCAGAATGACATTGTAGGAAAAAGATCGTGTTTAACTCGTCATTGGACATTTTTCATATGAATTGGGTGTGTTTTCTATTTGAATTTCAGCCACACGGTCTTATTACTGAGCTACACATCTATCTTGGTGATCTGAAAATAAAACTGGCTATTTGCCCAGATATCTTGGTGTACAAAACGCAGCAAGTTAGAAGTAGGATGGGGATTTAGAACCTGAGAATTATAAATCTGAAAGGGAGTTTAAGTAGTCAACCCCTTCCACCCTGCCCCTTTATTTTCTCAACTGAGAATGCTAAGGTTCAGAGCAGTCCTGCCTGACCTGATGGTTGCAGATTCCCATTGACTTTTTTGGTTTTTTTAATTTTTAAAATTTTTTTATTTCAGCCTATTATAAGGGTACAAATGTTTAAGTTATATATTTCACATAATTTTTTTAAGTACACAATTAAATGATTATCAGTAAATTTACCAAGTTGTACAACTATTCGCATAAATCAGTTTTAGAAGATTTTCTTCCCCCATTAAGTCCCCTAATTCCCGTCCCCAACTACATTTCAAGCATGCCCCTTGGAGCACTGTGGAGGGCCACAGTGCTCACCACATCCCTTAGATGTGGGTCTATCCCCCACCCCCAAATCCTAGTGAACACCACCACCATTTGAGCACCATAGTGTTAATCAGTCAGCACCAATTTGATGGAAGAATGGGCCCCACAGATTCCCATTGACTTTAACCACAGGACATGGGAATGCTGAGACGCCTTAGGGAACGTCTGTATTCCAGACAGACTCCTTCTTGCCCTCAGTGTGCAGTATAACCCAGTTTCCCCCTTGCTAGTCAGGACCAATCAGCCCAGTGAAAACAGTAACCCACTTCCTTCCCTTTTGTTTCAGATGCATGTGTCTTGCCCCAGATCAAAACCATTCAGTGGGAAGTAGAACTGGAATTCAGGGTCCTTGCCGTTCAATAATAATAAACAATATTTACTACTGCTTGTTACATGCTCCAATTCTCTAAGCACGTGCCAAGGAGCATCTCACTTAAACCTTATAATAATACTTTGGGGGAAGATACTATTACTATTACCATTTTACAAGAGAAAAAATCAAACTGAGATGTGGAGAGCTCAAGTAGTGAGGTCACACAGCTGGTCAGTGACAGAGCTGGGATTTGAATGGAGGCAGGTAGATGCTATGTCTCTCCACGCTGATACACTAGGTCATACCACCTCCTCACTATCCACATCTCCCAATCCAATGACATTTTCACTATGCTGGTTAGAAGCAACTGAATATGAGATCCCTGAGGGCGGGAGCCACGTGCCTTTCACCTCCTGCCCCAGAACCCACACCAGCACCTGACACGGAATCAGTATTTATGAAGAGTCTGATGAGAGGGGTTGAACTAGGTAACAAAGCTGGACAGCTCCAGTTGCACTGTTCTCAGGATAAGTATGGAATTACATGACTTAGGGACAGCTACACGTGAAGGATGGTTGAAAATTTCCTGACCTAAAGCCGTGATATTGTAAATAATAAAAAGTTTGGTTTGGGGTTCTGTTTGCATTTGTTTTTTAGCACTTCCAATGTGTCTGGACTATGCTAAGAACTTCAAGTGCATTATTTCATATAATTGCTCACAACAGTCCTGTAAGGTAGGTGCTATTATTACCCCCAATTTACATGCAAGAAAATGAAAGCTTGAGGAGATGTAGTAACTTGCCCAAGACCCTGAAGCTAATAAGTGGTAGAAACAGGCCTTTAATACAGGGACATCTCATTCCAAAGTACGTACTTTATTACTATAAATTTAAGATCTGTGTTAAAACAGCCATTTTGACTTTTTTCCAAAATCTCTTTATCAGTTTGTTAGTGTAATGATTCATGTTAAAGACTCCCCACCCCCATTCCAGCTGCTCAGAAGGATCCTTGGGACCTCGCAGCTGGAAGGGGAAAGGTACTAAGGCAGAGCCACCTTGGGAGGGAGCCCAGGCCAAGCTCCCTCTAGACAGAATGATCTGCTTTTTCCCAGGCAGCCTGCACATACCTTATTTATAACTGGCCCCACCCTCCTCTGCCAGTCCACACTTTCCTCCTCTGCTAGGCCAGCTCAGCCTCTGCTGCCTCTGCCTCCAGCTGATGGGACGCCTCCGTGTCCCCACCTGGCTTCCTAGAGACTTGGGCTTAGTCAGGCAGCAGATCTGCCCACCATCATGTGGCTTCTAGAAAAATAGGCTCCACATTTTGAAGGATGGTCTTTCCAGTGGACCCCCTCATGACACACCCTGTTAGAAAGTCCTGGATGCCCTATACCCAGTAAGGGGACCTACCAATTGATCAAAAAATAAATATTAATAAATTAATTAATTAATATTAATAAGTAAATAATTACCACAGAACTACACTCAGAGGAGAACTGTGGTCCATAGTCTACCTGGAAACGGCTGGGAAGAGCAGACTGTGAGACTGAGAGGAAGGCCGACACACCCCTCTGACTGACTCGACCTGAGAAATGTGTGCAAGCAGAAGGAAGTTCTTCAGGGACCAAAAAGGCCTCATGAACACTGTTCTATTTATTACTTTATTACTTTTGTTACACAGGTTGTGATGGGGGCTGGGAAGAGCCTGGTGGGCTATATTTCAGTGAGGATAATTATAGATCTTGAAATAATTCACCTGAAAAACAAATGAGTTTGCTTCCTTCAGTGCGTCTATGTCTGTCTAAGGGAGGGAAAAATCAATACCTTGTTCCTTTAGATTTTCTGGGGAAGGCCTAAATAGGCCCTGTGTCTAGATTCGGCTATTAAACTACACATGTAGAAAATAGGCTTTTACAGTGACTCAATATTCACTCTGCTGAGATTGAAAGAGTATTAATGCCCTCCTCAAAGAATAACCCTGGTATATCCAACTTTTTTGTGGTCATCCAGGGTGAACGATGCCTAAGTGATTTACTGAATTGTGCCTTACACTAATAGTTGTGACAAGTAAACTCTACTATTACAAGGAGCTCTACAGACATTATCCCATTGAGTCCTCCCACCAACCTTGAGAAGTAGACATGACTGATACTGTTTACAGAAGAAGATCTGAAATTCAGAAAGTCCAAAGTACTTGCCCAAATTCGCACAAAGGAAATTGAAGCCAAGGCTAAAGAAATGCAAACCCCATAGACTTCCTACCTTGCCATGTTGCCTCAGGCCAGCTATCTAGGTTGCAGGCTGTCCTAAGCCCCATAGAAAATTAGTTACCCATATAAGAAACAGGCTGTGATCACAACTATTTGTGAATATCATATTTTAGATTCATATTAGCTAAGGTCTTAAAATACAAAAACCATAGCATCTCAGTGCTAAAAGGTGATGCAATTCAATATCTTCATTTTATAAATGAAGAAACTGAGGGCTAGGGAGGTAAAATGTCTTTTAGTTCAACCAACATTTGTTTGTAGTGCACCCACTATGGGCAGAACTTTGTGCCAGTTTGTACATTTAGTAGGGGAGATAAAACAAGTATGCCAATCACTAAAGTAATGAGCAGAAGAATTGTAAGGCACCATCTTCTAGGAATTTCTTCTAAGCAAATACCAAAATTATGGTCAAAGATTTATATGCAAGTAGATTTATTGTAGCATTATTTATAATATGACTGTATATAATGAAACATTGAACAGCCATTCAAATCATGTTTTATAAGAATAGTTTAATAATCTGAACAAATGTTCATAATGTAATAGCATAATGTAATAATTTAGCAGCATAATGTAATAGTGAAAATTGCAGAATATTGTATGTACAGTTTTAGCATAATTTTGGACCTTTTTGCACCAAAATGTTAGCAGTAGCCAATTATAAACAGTGGGATATGAGCGATTATTATTTTCTTGTCTGTACTCCTTATATTTTCCAAACTGTCCACAATGAGAGTGTATAACTTTTATAATTCACTAGTTAAGCAAGACCTTTTTCAAAGTGCTTGGCAACCCCTTCAGCAATTACTTTCCACTGGAGCCATCTTCAAATGAGTAAATATAAGTAAGGAAAGGTAGAGGTGGCAAATAACCTTCTAAGGGGATGAACTCCACCCTTTTTGCACCAGGGGATTGTTGAAGGCTCCTAAGCAAAGAGGTGGTAACTTTAGGAGGCTCATCTGTCCTGGGACAGAGAATGGAAGCAAGGGACTGAAGCAGATTAGGCTGCAACTGCAGGGTCAGGGCAGCTGATGGCTCATGGAGGCTGAAGCAGGGGAGCCCTGCAGGAAGAGAGAAGGGAGATGTGTCAGGAATGTTGCCCGGGCCTGGTGCTGGCTGTTTGTGGAGATGAAGGAGAGGCCACCCAGGTGGGAGAAGGAAATGCTGCACATCAGTTACAGTGCAATTGCAACATTGCCCCTTGGACTTCTTACTGAACAAATGAAACAGACATAGAAAAGAAAATGCTGAATTAATGAGCCCCCTACCAAAAAAAAATGCTTCTCCTTAGCTTAACAAGCCAGGAGCTGCCATCTGACTCATGGTTAATTTCATTCTGGGCATTCTGAATTGCATTAGGGACGTCATGGCTGTGCAGTGGAAGATGTAATAGAATCAATACCCTCCCAGCTGTGCCCACACAGCCCTGGATGGAGGAGAAGAGCTGGCAAACTCCTCAACATTTCTTGTTTCCTTTCTTCTTGCTCTTGCCTTTTTCTTTTCTTTTTTAGCTCTGAATTTGCAGTTTTCCTTAACAACTGACTACCAGAGTCACACCAAAGAGGGGTTAAAAATACTGGAGAGAAACAAAAGTTACTGAAAGCATGTACATCAAAATATTCACAGTGCCATCATCTGTGGGCAATGAAATTCATAGTGATATTGCTTGGTTTTATTTAGCCATATTTCCCAAGGTTTTTCTAACTAATGTTTATTAATTTTGGAAAGAAAGAAAAAGTAATTTAAAAATGTCAAAAATTTTTTGAAATTTTTTTAGCGGTGACTTGTGCACCAGGGCTGCAATGAGAGGATTGATGTCCATGGTTGACTCCAATGCCAATGTTGACAAACAAGTCACTTAAACGCAGCAGCTGCTACTCAGACAGCCCTATTCTCCCACCTGTTCTCATTTCAAATGCTTCTGCACTATGGCTCCTTTTAGGTCCTAGGGCTTCCTCACCTTTCCATAGCCTCTGCTCATCTTCTACCTGACATTTCCACTGTCCTTGAATATCTCACATGGGGTATTTGAGTTTTAAACTGCCTCTCTCCTTATGGAACAAAAAGGCTTGGCCCCATGAGAGAATTCCTACTAGTTGCAAGACTTTCTGTTGTGGTGGTGTTGTTGATGATGTTGTTGACGTTTTGAATTGGGAGCTTCCTTTACTCCCTAGAATTACACATACAGACTGCCTATCATCGCAAATAAAGGCAGATGTATTATATAAACAAATGGCAATAAATCTTTATGAGATGCATGGTTAATCAATGTCTCAGGAGAACTAGAGAAGTTAGTTTTGTAAGAGATAACAACATATGGAAATACTAAGGATCATTTCTTCAGCTAAAATTTACTGATGCCAATAATGTGCTAGGCAGTGTGCTTGGGACTAAAGTAGAGCCATGGAAGCCAAGGTGAACGAGGCAGGGCACTTACACCAGTGGCAGAAAGAAAATCTGGCTCTTACATTTCAGAATAATAAATGCCAAAATGGAAAGGCACTTTGGGAGCTCAAGGCAAGGCCCCAACAACAGGAGGGAAGAACAGCCTTCCAGAGTAGCTGATGGAGCTAGTTCCAAAGGGTGAGTGTAATTCCGAAAGAGCTGCAGGTGTACTCAGGAGAGGGGCAGCACATGTGGAGGTCGGTAGTCTCAAATCCAGTTCCACAGGCCAGGTGGCATGCAGGACAAGGATTTGGAAGGTGATCGAGCTGATGAGCCATGTTGAAAAGTTTGAACTTCATGTCACAGGGCATAAAGAGCCATTGAAAGCTTCCAAGCAAGGAGTAAGCTGGCAAGATTCGCATTTTCGCCATGGGGGAGATGGGCTAGAAAAGGCCATAAAGGAAATAGCCTAAAGGTGCAGAAGATAACTAGAGAAGTGGCTCTCGATGGGGGTGGTATTGCTGCCTGACGGATGTTCTAGAAATTTATGAGATGTTTTGATTGCCAGAACGGTTGGGGGACACACTGGCATTTAGTTGTTGGAGGCTGATGACTTTAGAGGTACTGCAGTGGCAGCACTGTCACACAGGAGAAAGGCTGTATCCCACATAGCTTCCAAATACCCCACCAGACAATTGTGCAGTGGAAAACCTGTTCATAACTGTCTAAGCCCAGAATATAATTCCATTTTACATGTAAACATAAAGCACTGTGCATAAATTTATATATATTCTGTAAAGATTGATATTAAATATATAGATTAATGGAATAGAATTGAGTCCAGAAATACACACTTACATTTATAGGCAATTGATTTTGACAATGGGACCAAGACAACTCAATGGAGGAAAGAATAGTCTTTTTAACAAGTGATGCTGGCACTGCTGGATATCCCCATGCAAAGAAATGAAGTTGGCTTCTTACCTCAGACCTTATACAAAAATTAACTCAAAATGAGCCAGGTGCGGTGGCTCACGCCTGTAATCCTAGCACTCTGGGAGGCTGAAGCAGGAGGATTGCTCAAGGTCAGGAGTTCAAAACCAGCCTGAGCAAGAGTGAGACCCCGTCTCTACTATAAATAGAAAGAAAGAAATTAATTGGCCAACTAAAGATATATATAGAAAAAATGAGCTGGGCATGGTGGCACATGCCTGTAGTCCCAGCTACT